>SKCR01003926.1:0-36497 GCA_019454045.1 Zanthoxylum bungeanum | reverse complement strand
TGACCTTTCTTGCCGCATTTCAGGCAAACATCTTGAGACTTATCCCTTGGCTTCCCAGAAGCCTTTGTTGACTTGGCCTTGCCTTTGTTTCTATGCTTTTTCTTCTTAACACCCCCAGTTGCCTTGAGCCCAGCTTTCGGCGTTTTGAGATGTTGATGCAAAGTGCGCCTCGCGCTTGTTGCCTTTCAGAAGCTCTTTCTCTGACTCCTTGAGAATCGACAATAACTCTCCAAGAGTATCATCCGAATTCATCAATTTGTAGTTGATGACAATCTGTTTCCAAGTATCGGGTAGTGACTGTAGAATTACATCTATAGCCAGCTCAGCCTCCAAGACTATACCCATATTAGCCAATTCATCAAGATCGGCTATCATTTGAGTCCCATGGACCTTAACAGAACTACCATCAGTCATACGGGAGCGAAAGATTTTCTTCACCAACTCGTACCTTGCCATCCGCTTATTAGTGCGGTGAAGATCTTGCAATCTTGCCATCATATTATAAGGATCCAAGTCCCTATTCTGGCGGCAAAAGTGTTGAGTCATTGAAGCAAGCATGATCGACTGAGCCGTGTCACATCATCACTGTGAGTTTTCCATAACTCCAGCTCAAGTGGCTCAGTGGGCTTAGGCCCGAGAGGTCTTTGTATCGTATACAGTATCCTCTCCGCCCCAAGGACTATCCTTAGGTTCATTTCCCAATCAGCGAAGTTTGTCCCCTTAAAGACATTGTCACCCATGATGATGTCTCGGACATTTACCTTGCTTGCCATCTTAACTACGATAGTCCAACTATCTAGTTAACGATATATGGGTACAGTCAAACTGTTACAAGAAAAATAACATTTTATTAGTCCAACTAATCGTTAAAATATTGACGAAATAAATTTTGTAAGCGCGTAAAGCTAAGTATCTGAATGAAATTGCAAATTCAATACTAGCCTCCCACTATTTTCTACAAGTCTCTAACCCTCTGTTGAGTACTTGGGAAATCCAATTTCCTAGTGGGCTAGGATCCCGTTAAATAACACACAACCTTGACTTTGGCCAACAAGTTGTATGATATTTAACTAGGTAGATCTCGAAGATCAATTGGATCCCATCCAATTCCTAGATCCGGTAGGTGGACATCCAAGTCCGAAACATATATATCTAATACATATGTCAATGTCTCCAATACATTTTCCTAACCATTTCCTCTGAATCAACTAAGCCTTGGCTTTGGCACAACAAACCTAATGATTCCAGTTAAGCGGGACCCATTGACGAGGAAAGTTTCGTAATCAATGTCGATGGACAAGAAGTGATCTTGACTTTGGCCAACAAATCACAACTTGGACAGGACACACGATGATGTGAACAAAACTCTCATGGTTCAAACACCATCCTCAATTGACAAAGGTCTTGACTTTGGCCAACAAACCAATGCCAATTCGGATCTTGAGAAAGAATCATTCAACGGAAGGAAAATCGCTTATTATTGTTTGAGGGATTTTTCGCGTAATTGGCAACCAATTAATTTTATCTTTGTTAGGTCTCATCATCATACACCCTTAAGCATGCTTCTAAAACATCATAAAGCGCGTAAAGTAAAGTAATAGTGATATGCGGATGGATATATAAACAACTTGTTCCTAGAACAAATCACTCTCTTCCTCTCCCCGCTAGCACTATTCTACTTCTACCCAATTACATAATACAATAAGAGAAACCTCATTTACATTGAGGGGAATTAGGTGAGAAGAGAATACAAAGAGATAAAGAGATAAGGCTGGACACGCAGGTCCAATTTATAAAATCCAAATTTACAATAATTTCTAAAATTACCCTTCCCTTCTAATATCTATCCGATATACACTATTCATACAACACATCCACATTCATTCATTCAAGGCATGTTATACAACCAATCAAATCCATTTAATTAGTCTTTAATTAGGTGACAATACAATGTTCAAACAATTGTTTGCATTTGCGCGAGTCCAACTCGTTCTGAGAATAAATACTTATAGTATGAATTCACGAATTATATCGAACTACTCGTTAAATCCAATTTAAGTCGTATTCAATACTAATCCTTTTATTTAATTCTAAATTAAATATTTACACTTTTATTGTGCTTTTATAACTTAGATTCCAAATCTAGTACTATTGGGTCTCAAAGCCCAACTAACATCTAATGTTCGTTTAATTAAAGTCCGATGGGCTTTCTATTGATTTCATTAGGCTTGGGCCTTGGTCAATATGGGTCAAACCCAATTTCCAAGCCCAATAAGGAATCACCCTCATTTGCCATAAAAATCAATATCAAGCCCATAAGGCCCAATTAAACATAAAAGCCCATTTATTACATTTGGACTTAAATGGTGTGATTTAGGCCCATTTTGGATCCAATCTAAATGGTCCAAATCTACTTGGCCCAACCAAGCCCATTTATGTCCAAATATAATAGTTTTAGGCCCAATTCAAAATTAAGCCCATTAACCAAATTTAAAATTCCAAATTTTATAACTTAATTAATTAAAGTGTATTATCATGATTAATCCTTTAAATCAATATTCCCAAAATAACAAATTAATCCATTAATCATATTTTTATCTTAAATATATGTCCAACATTATTTAATCAAAAAATCAAGTCCCTAATCTTCTTCCATGCATTCGGCCAAGGTGATGAAAAATTACCGATTTCGTTTTCAATCCAATCGAATCACAAATCGTCATTTATGTTCGTTTAAAGTCATCCAATTATCTTATAAAAACAAATCATCATCTCCATGGTCTAGGTAGTATTCGGCCAAGCCTCTCCAAGAGGGGAAAAATTAATCCAATTTATTTTTCATGAAATTGATAATGTATAACATAATGTAACATACATTTAAGCATACTTAATCAATCAAAATCATCAAATCATGCTTCAATCAATTTTGCCCAAATATTACCCTAATATATTTGCATGCTCTATAAGCTCTGATACCATTGTTGGAAAATCTAATCCATGTCCCAAGATCAAAAGAACAAGCAAAACATATAAATGAATGAACAATATTGAAGTATGGCGGAATCATACTCACAAAGATCGGAATGCGGATGCGTTGATGAAACAAAAAATTCTCCTTTGTGCAGTGAGGGTTTCGGCCAAACAGAAAAGAGAAGCTCCAAGCAAGTTTTGATCCTTCCAAGCTCTAAGATGAGTTTCCCATAACACCTTTGTATGATCCCTTGATGGTGCTAGCCAAAGATGTGTATTTTATGTTCCAAACATGCACAAATTCTTCAAGTTTTTGCAACAAAAACATAAAAGTGGAGAGCCAAAACTGCAGTGAAGTTTTCGGAATGTGAGAGAGAGGAGAGATCTGATTTTTTGTTACAAAAATCAATTTATATTTATGCCATAATATTTATTAATTAATAATAAACTTATGACACAAATCATGCAATGGCTTAGAGTGTCAAACACTCAATTCCATGCAAAACCCTTGAGTGCATTGTACATTATCTCCATGCAATGCATCAACAATTAAATAATGCATATAATTACATGTGTCATGTGGGCCCCAACGTTTCCAAATGAAAGTGGGCCCACGTGCACTCACGCGTTCGGGTTCGATATTTCCGAAATACCGAACTTACGTCGCGACGTTAATTAAATCGAATTTAAATAAATAATTGCGCCTAGCGAAATTATTATTTACGTCGCTAACGAATTAATTCTAAATTAAATCGTTTGCCCGAATTAAAATCTAATTTTAATTTCGCGTCGAAATCGAATTTCGATTATTATATCGAATATAATAATTTTAACGATTAATTCCAAATTAATCGTTCTCTCTCTTTATATAGTACTTTATCCAAGATAAAGTCTCTCCGTAATTAATCAAGATTAATCGAGTTTGAATCATACGTCATTGGTGAATCTTCGGGAAGCGACCCAAGAGATCTCTAGATATGTTGGTAGCAAATCCGGTTGTCGAACTATCCGAACACGTACGTACTAAGTACTACGTTTTACCGATTTACAAGACAAGGTTAGCCTCTAGCAAAACGCCATGTCTACCCAATTCTCTAGAAATATTCTTATTGGAATATAAAGATTATAACAGGCGTAGTATACCGTAGTATAGTGTATATCGAACCAGTATCGGATGATCACATGTAAGGCCTGGGGCTGGAGATGTGTCTGCCCCGTACGATACACATATCGGACATCAAGCAACCAGTCTCTTTGAATCGGATAATCATGACCTAGTCATATTATCCCGATGGTTGCAACCATTATAGAGTACTAGTTCTGTATCCCTCGCGATCATCATCTCCATATGTCTGAAGTGATACTTCCATCTTGACATCACACCCAATACACTACGATTCTTGATAAACCCAGAAGAGGTGTACACAGAACCCGTTAAAGCCCTGGACCACCAAAACTAAAGTTTACCGATTGTCGTAAGTACTAGCGATGCAAGTTTCAGGTTAAGATCATATACACCTACCCTGAAGCGGACTCCCATAGACACGCAGACATACTACCAATGGGACTCCGCGGGGTCTATCCAGAGCGAAGCTGTTTTTCGTACCATCGGTAAAACACAACCTCCTACCGCACTTGCATAAGTATCCAATACTTAAATATATGAGAACTATGCCGTTGTGCCCTCACAACATGCACAAGTGCAGTACTAGTCTATTCCGCATTATCGATGTCCAATCTCGATAATACTACGACTAGGGATATTTAATGATTAAACCTTTATGGATTGATACCGTCTCATATCATCACAATCCGGAACTAATCATAGGGACTTTTACCATTTATATATCAAAGTAAATAAATTACAAAACGGTTAAAGGCAATTTCATTACTACATAGTTAATTTTGTACAATAATACAATATCATTTACAAAATAGTGACGCTATGGGTCATTACTGTCTAACAACATGGATTGAAGATGTTGCTTTCTTTATTTTATGCAAAAAAAAAATTAGAAAAAAAAGAAAAAAAATCAATTGCTAAAAAGGTATGATTCTGATATAACTTTAGGACAAAAATATTGCTCTCTTTTCAACTACACTTATGAATATTGTGGGCACAATGATTTGATTAATACCTTGTTGGTTTTGTATATGGAGAATGGTAAAAATAATCGGAGAATTTACTTATTCGGTAATTTAGAAAGAAAGAAAACAACTACTAACTTGGATAAGAAGTTTCACTTGTTTAGTCACTAACTTGTTTATTTTCTTGTATTTTTACTTTTTTGTGCATTAGTTTTATTATCTTTTTATTTTTATAAGACGTTTGTGGGTATCATTACTGTAAGCCCTCATGAGACTACAACTCGTCAACTAGGGACACCTAGGGGTTTAAAGGCTTATTGCATACGCTAAATGCAACCATGATCCATACGAAAGTGGCTTAATTTAATTTAGTCTCAGTTGTTTATTTTTTTTATTTTTTTGTTTTGCTCGAGGACTAGCAAAATGTTAGGTTTTGGGTGTGATGAGCGAAAAATATATCACTATTTCCCGCCCTTTTTACTTAATATTTTGTATAGTTTCTCGAGTTTTATGAACGTATTGATGTGTTTTAGTTTATTTTGCAGATAAAATAAAATCAGGACTTAAAGGAATCATTTAGGACGAAATGTGAAACAAATAAGGGCAAAAAATGGACTTGAAATTTTGATTTTGGAGATTGGAAACTTGAAATGACGTTCTAACGAAGTACAATTTCGAAAATTCCAACTTTTCACAATTATCATATTTTGGCATACTCTGATATCAGATTGAGGTGATTCAAGTTCCAGATTAAAGAAGAATCAAAGATCTACAACTTTGAAGTTCATAATAATTTCGAATTCTGAAGTTTCCATGACAGAAATTGATAATACATTCGAAAGTATGTTTTATGTAATTATTTAAGTCATTTTCAGAATAAAAAATAATAATAAAATATAATTATAAATTGTCAAACTTCCACTAAACATGCTTGCATGTTTGGTGGAGGATTTGGTGCCATGTTTGGTGGAGCAATTGGTGGAGAAATTAGTGGAAGCCTTTAGATTTGCCTATAAATACCAAGCGATTTCATTTGTAATTCTCATGCTTTCCTTAGGTTTTTGTAAGGAATATAAGGATTGCATTTTGTTTGTTTATTTTTTGTAATTTAAATTATGTATTTTTATTTTCAGTAATAGTAGTAGTTTTTCTTTCTTTTCTTTTTGTTTTGTAGTTAGATTTCCGCTGGGGGAATGGTGAAGCTTTTATTTTTAGTTTAGATCAATCTCCATTAATTATAATATGGAAATTATAATTTAATTTAAAAGATTACCGCCTCAATAGCTGATTTTATTTATTTGACATAATGTGACACCGCCTATATGGTCGGTCTTTAGGTGATAGATGATTACCGCCTATATGGCTGGTTTATGGACAAATGATAACACCACATTTATGGTCGGTTTGGAATTAATTGAAAATCTGACTTAATCAAGATACCATCTATATGGTTGGTGTTAGACAGTAATGACCCATAGCGTCACTATTTTGTAAATGATATTGTATTATTGTACAAAATTAACTATGTAGTAATGAAATTGCCTTTTACCGTTTTGTAATTTAATTACTTTGATACTTAAATGGTAAAAGTCCCTATGATTAGTTCCGGATTGTGATGATATGAGACAGTATCAATCCATAAAGGTTTAATCATTAAATATCCCTAGTCGTAGTATTATCGAGATTGGACATCGATAATGCGGAATAGACTAGTACTGCACTTGTGCATGTTGTGAGGGCACAACGGCATAGTTCTCATATATTTAAGTATTGGATACTTATGCAAGTGCGGTAGGAGGTTGTGTTTTACCGATAGTACGGAAAACAGCTTCGCTCTGGATAGACCCCGCGGAGTCCCATTGGTAGTATGTCTGCGTGTCTATGGGAGTCCGCTTCAGGGTAGGTGCATATGATCTTAACCTGAGATTTGCATCGCTAGTACTTACGACAATCGGTAAAATTTAGGTTTGGTGGTCCAGGGCTTTAACGAGTTCTGTGTATACCTCTTCTGGGTTTATCGAGAATCGTAGTGTACTGGGTGTGATGTCAAGATGGAAGTATCACTTCAGACATATGGAGATGATGATCGCGAGGGATACAGAACTAGTACTCTATAATGGTTGCAACCATCGGGATAATATGACTAGGTCAGGATTATCCTATTCAAAGAGACTGGTTGCTTGATGTCCGATATGTGTATCGTACGGGGCAGACACATATCCAGCCCCAGGCCTTACATGTGATCATCCGATACTGGTTCGATATACACTATACTACGGTATACTACGCCTGTTATAGATCTAATATTCCAGTAAGAATATTTCTAGAGAATTGGGTAGGCATGGCGTTTTGCTAGAAGCTAACCTTGTCTTGTAAATCGGTAAAAACGTAGTACTTGGTACGTACGTGTTCGAATAGTTCGACAACCGGATTTACTGCCAACATATCTAGAGGTCTCTTGGGTCGCTTCCCGAAGATTCACCGATGACGTATGATTCAAACTCGATTAATCTTGGATTAATTACGGAGAGACTTTATCTTGGATAAAGTACTGTATTAAGAGAGAGAACGATTAATTTAGAATTAATCGTAAAATTATTATATTCGATATAATAATCGGAATTCGATTTCGACGTGAAATTGAAATTAGATTTTAATTCGGGCAAACGAGTTAATTTAGAATTAATTCGTTAGCGACGTAAATAATAATTTCGCTAGGCGCAATTATTTATTTAAATTCGATTTAATTAACGTCGCGACGTAAGCTCGGTATTTCGGAAATATCGAACCCGAACGCGTGAGTGCACGTGGGCCCACTTTCATTTGGAAACGTGTGGGGCCCACATGACACTTGTCATTATTTGCATTATTTAATCAAGATGTATTGCATGAAGATAGTGTACAAAGCACTCAAGGGTATTGCATGGAATTGAGTGTTAGACACTCTAAGTCTTTGCATGGATTGTGTCATAAGTATATTATTATTTAGTATAATTATGACATAAATATAAATTGATTTTTGAGACAAAAAATCATCTCTCCTCTCCCTCTCTAATTACCGAAACAGTGAGCTCTCAAAGCTCTCTCCATTTCTTCATTTGTTTTGTGGCAAGACAAGAAGAAAGTGTGCTTGTTTGGAACTCTAACACACAACTTTGGCTAGCAACATCAAGGGATCATACAAGGTGTTATGGGAAACTCATCTTAGAGCTTGGAAGGATCAATTAAAGCTTGGAGCTTCTCTTTACTGGTTGGCCGAATCTTCCACTGCACAAAGGAGCAACATTTGTTTCATCCATTGCATCCACATTCCGTTTTTGTGAGTATTGTTTCCGCCATTACTTCAATATAGTTCATTCTTATATTTATTTTGCTTGTTTTTGATCTGGGGACATGGTTATTAGATTTCCAACAATGGTATCATTGAGCCTAAAAATGCATGCAAATATATATTAGGATGTTATTTGGGGAAAATTGTTTGAAGCATGATTTGATGAGTTTGCTTGATTAAATATGCTTAGATGTATGTTAAATGGATTATACATCATCAATTTCATGGAAAATAAATTGGATTAATTTTTCCAACCCCAATGAGGCTTGGCCGAATACATCTAAGCATGTGGACTAGATGATTTTTTAATTTTAAGACATTGGATGACTTGAAATAATATGGAGATGATCATTTGTAACTTGATTGGATTGAAAACGAAATCGGAACCATATTAATCACCTTGGCCGAATGCTTGATGATGATTAGGGACTTGATTTTTTGATTAAATAATGTTGGACATGTATTTAAGATAAAAATATGATAATAGATTAATTTGATATTTTGGGAATATTGATTTAAAGGATTAATCATGAAAATACACTTTAATTAATTAAGTTATAAAATTTGGAATTTTAAAATTTAGTTAATTGGGCTTAAATTGGAATTGGGCCTAAAACTATTATATTTGGTCATAAATGGGCTTGGTTGGGCCAAGTAGATTTGGACCATTTGGATTGGATCCAAAATGGGCCTAAATCACACCATTTAAGTCCAAATGTAATAAATGGGCTTTTATGTTTAATTGGGCCTTATGGGCTTAATATTGGTTTTATGGCAAATGAGGGTGATTCCTTATTGGGCTTGGAAATTGGGTTTGACCCACATTGACCAAGGCCCAAGCCTAATGAAATCAATAGAAAGCCCATCGGACTTTAATTAAACGGACATTAGATGTTAGTTGGGCTTTGAGACCCAATAGTACTAGATTTGGAATCTAAGTTATAAAAGCACAATAAAAGTGAAAATATTTAATTTAGAATTAAATAAAAGGATTAGTATTGAATACGACTTAAATTGGATTTAACGAGTAGTTCGATATAATTCGTGAATTCATACCATATGTATTTATTCTCAAAACGAGTTGGACTCGCGCAAATGCAAACAATTGTTTGAACATTGTATTGTCACCTAATTAAAGACTAATTAATTGGATTTGATTGGTTGTATAACATGCCTTGAATGAATGAATGAATGTGAATGTGTTGTATGAATAGTGTATATCGGATGGATATTAGAAGGGAAGGGTAATTTTAGAAATTATTGTAAATTTGGAATTTATAAATTGGACCTGCGTGTCCAGCCTTATCTCTTTATCTCTTTGTATTCTCTTCTCACCTAATTCCCCTCAATGTAAATGAGGTTTCTCTTATTGTATTATGTAATTGGGTAGAAGTAGAATAGTGCTAGCGGGAGAGAAAGGAGGAGTGATTTGTTCTAGGAACAAGTTGTTTATATATCCATCCGCATATCACTATTATTTTACTTTACGCGCTTTATGATGTTTTAGAAGCATGCTTAAGGGTGTATGATGATGAGACCTAACAAAGATAAATTAATTGGTTGCCAATTACGCGAAAAATCCCTCAAACAATATTAAGCGATTTTCCTTCCATTGAATGATTCTTTCTCAAGATCCAAAATTGGCATTGGTTTGTTGGCCAAAGTCAAGACCTTTGTCAATTGAGGATGTGTTTGAATCATGAGAGTTTTGTCACACATCGGTGTCCTGTCCAAGTTGTGATTTGTTGGCCAAAGTCAAGATCACTTCTTGTCCATCGACATTGATTACAAAACTTTCCTCGTCAATGGGTCCCGCTTAACTGGAATCATTAGGTTTGTTGTGCCAAAGCCAAGGCTTAGTTGATTCAGAGGAAATGGTTAGGAAAATGTATTGGATACATTGACGTATGTATTAGATATATATGTTTCGGACTTGGATGTCCACCTACCGGATCTAGGAATTGGATAGGATCCAATTGATCTTCGAGATCTACCTAGTTAAATATCATACAACTTGTTGGCCAAAGTCAAGGTTGTGTGTTATTTAACGGGATCCTAGCCCACTAGGAAATTGGATTTCCCGAGTACTCAACAGAGGGTTAGAGACTTGTAGAAAATAGTGGGAGGCTAGTATTGAGTTTGCAATTTCATTCAGATACTTAGCTTTACGCGCTTACAAAATTTATTTCGTCAATTTTAAACATTAGTTGCTGAAGCATTGGGTAGGCATGGCGTTTTGCTAGAAGCTAACCTTGTCTTGTAAATCGGTAAAAACGTAGTACTTGGTACGTACGTGTTCGAATAGTTCGACAACCGGATTTACTGCCAACATATCTAGAGGTCTCTTGGGTCGCTTCCCGAAGATTCACCGATGACGTATGATTCAAACTCGATTAATCTTGGATTAATTACGGAGAGACTTTATCTTGGATAAAGTACTGTATTAAAAGAGAGAACGATTAATTTAGAATTAATCGTAAAATTATTATATTCGATATAATAATCGGAATTCGATTTCGACGCGAAATTGAAATTAGATTTTAATTCGGGCAAACGAGTTAATTTAGAATTAATTCGTTAGCGACGTAAATAATAATTTCGCTAGGCGCAATTATTTATTTAAATTCGATTTAATTAACGTCGCGACGTAAGCTCGGTATTTCGGAAATATCGAACCCGAACGCGCGTGAGTGCACGTGGGCCCACTTTCATTTGGAAACGTGTGGGGCCCACATGACACTTGTCATTATTTGCATTATTTAATCAAGATGTATTGCATGAAGATAGTGTACAAAGCACTCAAGAGTATTGCATGGAAATTGAGTGTTAGACACTCTAAGTCTTTGCATGGATTGTGTCATAAGTATATTATTATTTAATATAATTATGACATAAATATAAATTGATTTTTGAGACAAAAAATCATCTCTCCTCTCCCTCTCTAATTACCGAAACAGTGAGCTCTCAAAGCTCTCTCCATTTCTTCATTTGTTTTGTGGCAAGACAAGAAGAAAGTGTGCTTGTTTGGAACTCTAACACACAACTTTGGCTAGCAACATCAAGGGATCATACAAGGTGTTATGGGAAACTCATCTTAGAGCTTGGAAGGATCAATTAAAGCTTGGAGCTTCTCTTTACTGGTTGGCCGAATCTTCCACTGCACAAAGGAGCAACATTTGTTTCATCCATTGCATCCACATTCCGTTTTTGTGAGTATTGTTTCCGCCATTACTTCAATATAGTTCATTCTTATATTTATTTTGCTTGTTTTTGATCTTGGGGACATGGTTATTAGATTTCCAACAGTTGGTTGGTAATATCACTGAATTTCTATATTATAATAAGGGAGATTTCTAAATTAGAATTACTAAAGTTGGATCCCCTAACCCCCAGTATTTTATTTTTATTCTAGAGAAGTGATAAAACACAATATTTACATGTTTAATAATTGATTTAATTATAATTGGTAATTCTTTAGTTATTTATTGAATCTTAAGCTTAATGTTTCTTGTTGCTTGATCACCAATAAGATTGATGTGGTAAACTTAAAATGAACTTGATGAAGGGATTTTAGGTTTCAGCCTTAGATTCAATAGCCCACGATCTTCCTTGAGGATAGATAACCCTCTAATAGATTTCCTTACGGGATAAACATATACATGTCAGGCGGGGGTAGCCACTAGCAGAACTTGAACTTAATGAATTCAGGTAACTTGATTAACATAGACATATGATTAATTGAGTTATTTGGGTGTTTGCATCTGACCATCGACAGAGGCTTTTGCATATCTTCTTGTTCCAGGTTAGTAAATTGATTTATTACACATATATAAGATAATCAATTCATTATTAGAATAATATTGTGTGGAATCACAACCCTAGAATTTGTGTCTTTAGTTATTTTCCTTAGTATTTTCTTTTGTGTTTTTATTTATTTATTTGTTCAGCAAATCCATATTCAACCAACCAAAAGTAATCATTCTCTTATCCCTATAATTAGATACATGTAAATAAATTGTAATAACAACAGTAGGAATTAAGTCCTCATGGGATCGATATTTTTATACTACTTGAACGATACGTGTGCTTGCGTTATATACGTGTGATTACGCACCGGTCACTCATCATTGACCTTACCATGTCCAGCAAAGTTCGGTTTCTCCGTTCGGACACACCATTCAATTGAGTTGTTCTGGAAAGAGTCCACTGTGAAAGAATACCATATTCTTTTAAGTAATCTTAAAACTCATTTCTTAAGTATTCTCCACCATGGTCCGACCGTGATGTTTTAATACTTTTGCCGGTCTGTTTTTCTACTTCGTGTTGAAACTCTTTGAATTTTTCAAAAGTTTCCGACTTGTGTTTCATAAAATACACATAACCATAACACGATGCAACATCCGTAAATGTTACAAAGTATTCATATCCACCTCTAGCCCGGCTAGACATGGGCGCATACGTCACTATGAATGATGGCTAACAGCTCGGTGGCTCGTACACCCTTACCACTAAAAGGTGTTTTAGGCATCTGCCTAACAAAAACAGATTTACAGATATCATATGAATTAGGATCAAGTCTGTCCAAGTATTCAATCTTCGAAAGTGTGGATATACAAGTCTTGTTAATGTGTCCCAGATGACAATGCCATAGATAAGTCTCATATGTTTTACTCAATTTGAGCCTTTTGTTTGTCATGTTATATGTTTGAGATTCATTTATATTCAGAATATAAAGACCATTATTAACATATACTGTATATATATCAAAATATCATTTTTATATATAAAACACCCAGTGTTCCAGAATACAAAGGTGTACCCGCATCGGGTTAAATAAGATACAGAGATGATGTTCCTACCCAAACTAGGTACAAAATAACAGTCACCTAATGTAATTACATGCCCCGAAGGCAGATTCAAAACATAGGTGCCAACAGCCAAAACAGCGACTCTCGTCCCGTTTCCGACTCGTAAGTTGATCTCTCCTAAAGCCAGTCTCCTGTTAATCTGCAGATCCTGCACATCAGTACATATATGAGTACCACATCCAGAATCAAAAATCCAATTTTTAAAACAAGTAGTGGACATATTTATTTCAATAACAAACATACCTGAAGCCTGATCCTTGCCCGCCTTCACTTCATTCATGTGCGCCTTGTACATACGACAGTAACGCTTCAAGTGACCCCATTTTCCATAGTGTAGGCAGACATCTTGGGATATGTCCTTAGTCTTCCAAGAAGATTGTGACGATTTAGCCTTGCCATTTTTCTTCTTTTTCTTCACACCCCCAAAAGCCTTCGGCCAAGCCTTGGCTTTCTGGGATGTCGAAGTAAGATATGCCTCGCGCTTCTTGCCCTTCAAAAGCTCTGGATCTACCTCTTTCAGCATCGCCATTAACTCGCCAAGAGTCTTTCTTAGTTCATCATATTGTAGTTCATGACGAACCCACCCCAACAATCGGGCAGAGACTGTAAGATTAAATCTATAGAAGTCTCGACCTCGAAGGTAATGCCTAGCTGACCTAGCTGTTCAATATCAACAATCAACTGTGACACGTAGTGTTCGACAGATGTACCCTCTGACATAGCGAAGAGCGAAAGAGCTTCTTTTGCAATTCATACTTCTGAGATCTAAGATTAGATCTGTGAAGGTCCTTCAATTTCAACATCATACTATAAGGATCCAATCCATTGTCCTAACGACGAAATTGAGGAGCCATTGCAGCAAGAATGACGGATTGAGTAGTAGAGTTATCATCATAACGAGTCTTCCAAAGCTCATGCTCTACTGGCTGCTCAAGTCCGGGCTCAGGCCCGAGAGGTTTCTCTATAACATAGAGTAACTTCTCAGCCCCCAGGACTATCCTAAGGTTCATTTCCCAATCTGGAAAATTTACACCGTTAAAGATATTATCACCCATGATGATGTCCCTAACGCTAATCCTTCCAGCCATCTTGATTGCTATAGTCCAACTATCCAATCAACGATTTCAGGTACACTCAAAATGCAATGGTTACTATAGTCCAACTATATAACAACCTACAAGTGGAGTAGTGTCTTCTATAGTCTAATTGGTCAAAGAAAGTAATGAAATGATATTAGTCTAACTAATATAAATAATAACGATAAATAATAAAAGAGCGCGTATTAGCGAGTATTAAACGAAATTACAAATTTAATACTAGCTGTGGATGCTGTTTTCGCCCGAGGTCCAAAATTGAGAATTATATGTTTGGGCACTAGCGATCCTGCAAAATAAAGGTATAATGAGTGAGGAGTACTGCCACCGGTGTGGTGGGTGCCGTAGGCACTCCAACACTCAAATAGTAGTGAAGACGAGCGGTAAATAATAGAAGAAGAAGGTCGGAAGTTACATTGACTTCTGTTGACTTTCGTGAGGGCAGTGGCCAGAGTTTATAGATTCGAAAGATTTGAGAGATCAAGTTTGAGAGCTAAGACTTGCCCCATGCTCGCTTGGATTACCTCCTCTATTTATATGAACTTGAGAGGTGTGCATATTTAATATATTAATTATCTACCCGTTGGATACTGGGATCAGTTGATCCATGAATGGGAGGAGTTATAAGTTCGAGAATTTCGTTGGTGAGCAAATGATGAGTTAGGAGGCCATTTTGGTCAGATATTTTCTTGGGCATGGGCTTGTGAAATAACTTGGACCAATATGGGCTTACAAATGGGCTTTCTCTGAGGGTTTTGGGTTCTTTAGACGAACATGTGATGAGTGTCGAGCCTCCCTTTGTGCGTGGGCCTGAGAAGGTAATTGGGGTCCAAGTGCATTCTGGGTACTGTTTGGGGGGGGGGGTTTGGGGTATATTTAGTATAGGGCCCGAAGCGAAAAGTTAAAAATGCCCTTGGCCCAAATTAGGCCCGTGTAGTTTGTCCCATACTCTCTGAGTCAATGAGTCATTGGCTTGGAGAGTACTTGACGCGTGTGTCATCTGAGGCGAGACCATAGGATGTAGGTGTACCTGAGCGTTGATGCTGCCTATCAATTGAACCAAACGAATGTCATGTTGTAAGCTTGACTCTACATGAGCCATTGGGATGTTCCCAGTTGAAAGAACCATATGAAGGTCATGATCATGAACTTGACTCTACATGAGCCATTGGGGATGTATCCAGTCGAATGAACCAATTTGAAGGTCAGGATAATCACCAATCTATTGATCAAAAGACCAGTGGAGTCTTCAATATCGTATGGACCAGATGGAGGCCAAGTCTTTATTTGACTCGATATGAGTCTATGGGGATGTCCCCGGTCGACTGAATGAGATGAAGGTTCTGGGTATTATTCATATTACATTGTCATATTGACTGAGACTAGTCCAGGTCTTTGTTTGACTCGACATGAGTCTATAGGGGATGTCCTATGTCGATTGAACCAGATGATGGTTTAGGGTATTATTCATACGACATTGTCGTTTGGACTAAGATTAGTCCAGGTCTTCATTTGACTCGATGTGAGTCTATGAGGGATGTCCCATGTCGACTGAACCAGATAATGGTTCATGAGTTAATTCATACAATATTTTCGTCTGAACTGAGACTAGTCCAGGTCTTCGTTTGACTCGACATGAGTTTATAGGGGATGTTCCATGTTGACTGAATTAGATGATGGTTCAGGGTATTATTCATACGACATTGTCGTTTGGACTAAGATTAGTCCATGTCTTCATTTGACTTGACATGAGTCTATGGGGGATGTCCCCTGTCGATTGAACCAGATGACGGTTCAGGAGTTAATTCATACGACATTGTCGTCTAGCCTGAGAGTAGTCAAAGTCTTCATTTGACTTGACATGAGTATATGGGTGTTGGGTTCTCTAAGAACAACCTAGGATCAATTAAGCATAAAAGAATGTGAATACGCAAAGAAGTAGCGGAAATACTTACTTTGAACGGATTGGATGTTGGCGGAGAGTTCAAAATTTTTGCTCCTTGTGTTGTTGCTCCAAGCTTCTCCTTTGATGTATGTTGAGCTTCCAAGCTTGTCCTTGAATTCCAAACTCATGGATTAGTGTCCCCATTACCTTTGTATGACTTAATGTGTGCTAGCACTTGGAAAAAAAATGCAACAAATGGCTTCCAAATTCCCTTGTAACTCTCGGCAATGAGAGTAAAGAGAAAAGAGAGAGTGGCGTGAATTGTGTGTAGAGAGAATGAGTGATGAATGAATTGTATTTGATTTCCTAAATAAAATTACCAAATATCAAAAGTTGGTATATGTCTTTCATACATCAAACTTGTGTAAGCAACAAGCCACCAAAGATTCCACCAACTTCTATCAACCTAAAGTTGATAAAGTTGACTAGGTGATGTGACTTGTTATGGGCCCCACTTGATTCAAAATCTGAGTCGGCCCGTAAACATATTCTGGGCTCGGGTTCGTTAATTTCGAATTAACGAATTTTTCGTTGCGACGTAATTAAATCAAATTTAATTAAATAATTATGCCTAGCAAAATTACTATTCACATCGCTCACGAATTAATTCTAAATTAATCATTCGCCCGAATTAAAATCCAATTTTAATTCTGTTATGAAATCTAATTTCATTTAATATATCGAATTTATTATTTTAATCGATTAATTCCAAATTAATCGTTCTCTCTCTTTTAATTGAATTTTATCCCAGATAAAATTCTCTGTAATTAATCATAGATTAATTTTCTCTCTCTTCCAATTAATCCCAGATTAATTATGTGCAAGTCATATGTCATCGGTGAATCTTCGGGAAGCGACCCATGAGATCCCTGGATATGTTGGTAGTAAATCCGGTCTTCGGAGTATCCGAATACGTGCGTACCTAGTACCACATTCTTACCGATTTACAAGACATGGTTGGCTTCTAGCAAAATATCGTGCCTACCCAATTCTCCATAAATATTCTTTTAAGGAATATGTAATCTGTGTCAGACGTAGTATACGTAGTATTGCGTATAGCGATCCAGTATCGAATGTCACATGCTAGGCCTGGGACTGGAATTGTGTATGCCTCGTACGAAGCATATATCGGATCTCTGGTAACTAGTCTCTATAATCGTATAAACATGACCTAGTCATATTATCCTGATGATTGCAGTACATAAGAGTACTAGTTTCGTATCTTACGTGATTATCATCTTCATATGACTGAAGTTAGACTTCCATCTTGACATCACACCCAATACACTACGATTCTCAATATACCTAGAAGAGGCGTACACAGAACCTGTTAAAGCCCCGGACGACCAAAACCAAAGTATATTGATTGTCACAAGTATTAGAGATGCAAGTCTCAGGTTAAGACCAAATACACCTACCCTGATTCAGACTCCCATAGACACATAGTCATACTACCAATGGGATTCCGATGGGTCTATCCAGAGCGAAGCTGTTTCCGGACCATCGGTAAACACAACCTTCTATCACACTTGCATAAGTATCCAATACTTAAATATATGAGAACTATGCCGTTATGCTCCCACAACACGCACAAGTGCAATACTAGTCTATTCCATGTTATCGATGTCCAATCTCGATAATACTACGACTAGGGATAATTTAATGATTAAATCTTAGTGGATTAATATTGTCTCATATTTTATTAATCTGGAACTAATCTTATGGACTTTTATCATTTATATATCCCGGTAATCCAATTACAAATAATAAAAGAGCAATTTCCTTTGTCACATAGTTAATTTGTACAACAACACCATGTTCTGTACAAATAGTGATGCTATGGGTCATAATTATCCAACAATCTCCCACTTGGCCTATAGCTAATCACTAAAGTGTCCTACACCTGAACTTTGTACGGGTCGCTCAAAATTCTGCTGAGAAACAGCTTTCGTCAGTGGATTTTAAAGGCTATCATCTGATGCGATTTATTCGATCATCACATCGCCACGATGTATGATCCGACTAATCAGATGTTATAATTGAAGTACATATTTGGATCATTGATGAGACCATTAATTCTTTAGCCTGTGATGTAGCCTAGCTCAGCGGCTAACAGAACTATACCTAATCTAATTAGGATTATATTGATCCAAAATATGCTTCTTTTGCTGCCTCAGCTGCAGCAATATTCCGCTTTTGTTATTTATTCGACAACAGTATCATTCTTGGAAGATTTCCAGCTCACTGTTCCGTTATTCAAACTATATAGTACCCTTATTACGACTAATAGTCATTTTTGTCGGTTTGGAAACTTGCAACGGTGATCCCAGTCACTTCAAGTTATCCTTCTCCATAGCGTAAGAAAGAATCCTTAGTTCGTCTAAGATACTTAAGGATGTTCTTAACATCAATCCAGTGACTATCACTTGGATTGGCCTGATTGTGACTCCATACGCTCAAAGCATATGAGACACCAGGTCGCGTATATATCTTTCAATGTACGATTTCTCGAAGAGTGCAAACAACTTTTAGATCTATCCCATTAGATCCTTATTCCTAGAATAAAGGTTGTCTCACCCAAGTAATCTATGGAGAATTTTCATAAAAGCCAAGCTTTCACCGATTGTATTATGGGAATGACATTTCCAAGAAATGACATGTCATCTTTATATAGGACAATCATTGTCAGTGCGCTCCCACTAACCTTCTTATATACACAAGAATTATCTTCATTTTGAATCAAATCATATACCATTATGATTACATCAAAACGATGATTCCAAGAATTCAATTCTTGCTTCAATCCATAAATGGATTCATTTAACTCGCAAACCTTGTTTGCATGTTTTGGCACGAAAAAACCATTATGATGTTTATAAACATCCTCCAAAAGGTTTCCGTTGAAGGAAAGCGGTTTTGATGTTCAGCTGTCATATTTCATTAATGAAACATGCATCATTAGCAAGCATTATCCAAATGGATTTAATCATGGCAACGGTTAAAAGGTTTCGTCGTAATCGACATAATGTTGATAACGATACCTTTTCGCTACAAGCCTAGCTTTATACGTTTGTTTGTTGCCATCCATGTATGTCTTCCTTGAAGACTCATTTAGTACCAATAGGTACAATGCCTTCCGGTACAACAACTAGTGTCCAAACATGGTTGGTATACATGTAATCCATTTCGGACATCATGGTACTTTGCCATAATATGGAGTCGACACCTTGTATCACTTCCTCATACGTAGTCGGTTCGTGTTCCTCAATAAGATTGACATATACATGAGGTGAGATCAGAAACCCATACCTCTCAGGTTGTTTTCTGACTCTCTTTGTCTTACGTGGTTCTTGTGTATTCGAAGATTATGGTATAGTTTCATCCCTGATGAATTGTTTGTGTTCCGTTAGGACTCGGTGTTTGGAATAGTATTACTCTGATTTTCATCGAGTTTTACTTTTCTCCCACTTACCACTGCATATAGGTATTCATCTTAGGAAAACTGCATGGAGAGCAACAATTACATTGTTCTCTTATGAGTTGTATAAGTACTATACTTTGGTTTCCCTAGGACAACTAATTACAAATTAGACACTTATCCGATTTGGGTTTCAGTTTTGGTATCATCTAAACATATGCCCAGCATTCCCAAATCTTCAGGAATGAGAAAACCATGTTTCTTTCCTAGATTCAGTAGGTGGACATCTAAGTCCGAAACATATATCTAATATATACCAATATATCTGATATATTCCCTAACCTTTTTCCTCTGAATCAACTAAGCCTTGGCTTTGGCAAACAAGCTTAATGATTCCAGTTAAGCGGGACCTATTGACTTTGGAAAGCTTCGTAATCAATGTCGATGGACAAGAAGTGATCTTGACTTTGGCCAACAAATCACAATTTGGACAAGACATGCGATCTGGAACAAAGCCTTCATGATTCAAACACATTCGCGATGGACAAAGGTCTTGACTTTGGCCAACAAACAGTGCCAATCTTGGATCTTGAGAGAGAATCACTCAATGGAAGGAAAACGCTTAATTTGTTGAGGGTTTTTCGCGTAATTAGCAACCAATTAATTATCTTTAATTAGGTCTCATCATACACACTTAAGCATGCATTCTAAAAGCATAATAAGGCATGATAAATAAATTATAATAATGATATGTGGATGGATATTTAAAATATTTTGTTCCTAGAACAAATCTCTCCATTTCCTCTCCTCGACTAGCACTATTCTTACTTCTACCCAATTACATAACACTTCTAAAGAAACCTCATTTACATTAAGGGGAATAGGTGAGAAGAGAATTACAAAGAATCGAGAGATAAAGGCTGGACACGCAGGTCCAATTTAATAAATTTTAAATTTATTACAACAATTTCCAAAATTGCCCTTACCCTTATAATATCCATCCGATATACATTATTCATACATCACATCCATGTATTCATATAGAGCATGTTATCAATCAATCTAATTCAATTAATTAATCTTTAATTAGTGACCATCCAATGTTCAAACAACGATTTGATTTGCGCAACTCCAACTCGTTTAAGAATAAGTACTCAATGTACAAATTCTTGATTTATATCAAACTACAATATTAAATCCAATTTAATTTGTATTCAATACTAATTCTTTATTTAATTCCAAATTAAATAATTACACCTTTTAATGTGCCTTTGCGACTTAGATTCTAAATCTAATCTTTATGGGTCTCAAAGCCCAATTAACATCCAATGTCAATTTAATTAAAGTCCAATGGGCTTTTAATTAATTCATAAGGCATGGACTTTGGCAACCAAAGCCCAATAAGGAATCACCCTTTGCCACAAATTAATTTTGGCCCATTAGGCCCAATTAAATTTTAAAGGCCCATTTATTATATTTGGACTTTATGGAAATGGTTTTAGGCCCAATTGGATCCAACCAATTATCCTAAACCATACTTGGCCCAACCAAGCTCATTAAGCCCAATTACAACTTTTTTAGCCCAATTCCAAATTACGCCCAATTAAATTTTTAAGTGTAATAGCCATAATTAATTAGTTAAATTAATATTTCCAAAACACCAATTACACACTAATTAATCATGCTTTAAATAATCAATTTATGTCTAACACAATTGAAGCAAAATCAATCCCAACATGCTTCTTAAGCTCTCGGTAATATGATATTTTTTCATCAATTTTGATTTCAATCCAATTAAATCACAAATCAATTTATCCATGTATTTAAAACACATCCAATGGCTTAAAATCAAAAATCACCAAGAGTCATAAGGGTCTATCACATTCGGCCATCATAAGGAAATAAGGAAAAAACTTCTAATCAATTTTTATCCAAATTAATCATGCATAACTCTAAGTTATCATAATCCAACATAACCAAACACTCAATTTGACAAAATCATGCTCCAAGAAAAATTACCCAAATTCAAGTATATAAACCCTAATTAATTTCATGCTTAATTTAGGCTCTGATACCATTGTTGGGTTCTCTAAGAACAACCTAGGATCAATTAAGCATAAAAGAAAGTGAATATGCAAAGAAGTAGCGGAAATACTTACTTTGAACGGATTGGATATTGGCGGAGAGTTCAAAATTGTTGCTCCTTGTGTTGTTGCTCCAAGCTTCTCCTTTGATGTTATTATGAGCTTCCAAGCTTGTCCTTGAATTCCAAACTCATGGATTAGTGTCCCTAACACCTTTTTATGATTTAATGTGTGCTAGCACTTGGAAAAAAAATGCAACAAATGGCTTTCAAATTCCCTTGTAATTTACGGCAATGAGAGTAACGAGAAAAGAGAGAGTGGCGTGAATTGTGTGTAGAGAGAATGAGTGATGAATGAATTGTATTTCATTTCCTAAATCAAATTACCAAATATCAAAAGTTGGTATATGTCTTTCATACATCAAGCTTGTGTAAGCAACAAGCCACCAAAGATTCCACCAACTTCTATCAGCCTAAAGTTGATAAAGTTGACTAGGTGATGTGACTTGTTGTGGGTCCCACTTGATTAAAATCTGAGTGGGCCCGCAAACACATTCCGGGCTCGCGTTCGTTAATTTCGAATTAATGAATTTTCCATTGTGAGGTAATTAAATCAAATTTAATTAAATAATTATGCCTAGCAAAATTACTATTCATATCGCTCGCGAATTAATTCTAAATTAATTCGTTCGCCCGAATTAAAATCCAATTTTAATTCTGTTATGAAATCTAATTTCATTTAATATATCGAATATATTACTTTAATCGATTAATTCTAAATTAATCGTTCTCTCTATTTTAATTGAATTTTATCCTAGATAAAATTCTCTGTAATTAATCCTAGATTAATTTTCTCTCTCTTCCAATTAATCCCAGATTAATTATGTGCAAGTCATACGTCATCGGTGAATCTTCAGGAAGCGACCCATGAGATCCCTGGATATGTTGGCAGTAAATTCGGTCATCGGAGTATCCGAATACGTGCGTATCTAGTACCACATTCTTACCGATTTACAAGACATGGTTGGCTTCTAGCAAAGCACCGTGCCTACCCAATTATCCAGAAATATTCTTTTAAGGAATATATAATCTGTGTCAGACATAGTATACATAGTATTGCGTATAGCAGTCCAGTATCGAATGTCACATGCTAGACCTGGGGCTGGAATTGTGTCTGTCCCGTACTAAGCATATATCGGATCTCTGGTAACTAGTCTCTATAATCGGATAAACATGACCTAGTCATATTATCCCGATGACTGCAATACATGAGAGTACTAGTTTTGTATCCTACGTGATCATCATCTTCATATGACTGAAGTGATACTTCCATCTTTACATCACACCCAATACACTACAATTCTCAATATACCCAGAAAATGAGTACACAGAACCTGTTAAAGCCCCGGACGATCAAAACCAAAGTATATTGATTGTCACAAGTATTAGCGATGCAAGTCTCAGGTTAAGACCAAATACACCTACCCTGATTCGGACTCCCATAGACACATAGTCATACTACCAATGGGATTCTGAGGGGTCTATCCAGAGCGAAGCTGTTTCCGTACCATCGGTAAACACAACCTCATATCACACTTGCATAAGTATCCAATACTTAAATATATGAGAACTATGTCGTTATACTCCCACAACGCGCATAAATGCAATACTAGTCTATTCCGCGTTATCGATGTCTAATCTCGATAATACTACGACTAGGGATAATTTAATGATTAAACCTTAGTGGATTAATATTGTCTCATATCTTATTAATTCGGAACTAATCATATGGACTTTTATCATTTATATATCCCGGTAATCCAATTACAAATGATAAAAGAGCAATTTCCTTTGTCACATAATTAATTTGTACAACAACACCATATTCTGTACAAATAATGATGCAATGGGTCATAATTGTCCAACAATAGGGATTTCCTCTGTCGACTGAACCAAATGATGGTTCAGAAGTTAATTCATACGACATTGTCGTCTGGACTGAGAGTAGTCTAGGTCTTCATTTGACTCGACATGAGTCTTTGGGGGATGTCCCCAGTCGGCTGAACTAGATGAAAGTCGAGATAATTCATATGACATTGTCGTCTCGACTGAGAGTAGTCCAGGTCTTCATATGACTCGACATAAGTCTTTGGGGGATGTCCCTAGTCGATTGAACTAGATGAAGATCAGAATAATCCCAATATTACGGATCAAATGACCAGTGGAGTCTTCAATGTTGTCTGGACCAGATGAAGGCTAGGTCTTGAACTTGACTTTACATGAGCCACGGGGAATATTCCCAGTCGACTGAACCAGATGATGGTCGAAATAATCTCCATACTACTAGTCAAAAGACCATTGGAGTCTTCAATATCGTCTGGACTTCATGAAATTCTATGAAGGACTGCACTCCATTAGTCATGATTAAGGTCCAATGGAGGCTAATGTCGACTGGACCTGATGAAGGTCTATGAGGGTCTTCACTTCTCACTCTACAATCCTCACTCTTCTAGACCTGACAAAGGTCAGTGAGGGTCTTCATTCCTCAATCCACAATCCCAACTCTACAAGATCTGACAAAGGTCAGTGGGTCTTCATTCCTCATTCTACAATCCTCACTCTACAAGACCTTACAATAGTTAGTGAGGGTCTTATTCCTCATTCTTTAAGCCCTAACAAAGGTCAATGGGGATCATCATTCCTCATTCTACAATCATCACTCTACAAAACCTGACAAAGGTCAATGAGGGTCTTCGGTCGAATGAAGTTTATAGTTGATGGCAATCCATCCATGTAGTATGAAAGAGATGACAATCCTTCCATGTATGGTCAAATGGAACCTCGGCCATATACTAAGCCTTCATCCATGTCATGTCGAATGGCAAATTTACCTCAAGCTGTACATACGTCTGAGATCCATAACAAGTCCCAAATTACACATATGTAGATGTCGAATGAGAGGCACATCAAACCTCAATCTATACACACATCTAAGATCCACAACAAGTCCCAATCTACACACATGTAGATGTCGAATGGGATGCACATCAAGACCTAAGCCATACACGCATCTGGGATCCACAACAAGTCTCAAGCTATATGCATGTAGATGTCGAATGGGACACACATCAAGCCACAAGCCATACACGCGTTTGAGATCCACAACAAGTCCCAAGCTACACATATGTAGATGTCGAATGGGATATATATTTCATTCTAAGTTTTCATTTGTATATGTCGACATGGATGTCTTGACACCATATCTTCATATATGCATGTCGACTGGACTGTCTTCACACCAATCTCCATACATGCATGTCGACTGGAATGTCTTCATACCTAATCCCCATTAAGGTAGTATCGACTGGAATGTCCCTGCAAAGTCTTCATACATGCATGTCGACTAGATCGTCTTCACACCAAATCCCAATGTAGTGTCGAGTAGGATGTCTTTGCCGAGTCATGCATGTCAACTGGAACGTCTTCACACCAAATCCCCATGTAGTGTCAAATGGGATGTCCTTACCAAGTCTTCTTACATACATGTTGACTGGAATGTCTTCATACCAAGTCTTTACTAGATTATTGTCCATCGGGACATCCTCTTGCCAACTCTTCATACACGTAGTGTCGACTGGGATATCTTCCTTATGCCAACTCTTCATACACATAACGTCAACTGGGACATCCTCATCATGCCAAGCCTCTATACACATAGTGTCGACTAGGACACCCTCCTCATGCCAACTCTTCATACACGTAGTGTCGACTGGGACGTCCATGCCAAGTCTTCATTAGAGTATTGTCCATCGGGACATCCTCCTCATGCCAACTCTTCATGCACGTAGTGTCGATTGAGACATCTTCCTCATGCCAACTATTCATACACGTAGTGTCGACTGTGACATTCTCCTTATGCCAACTCTTCATACACGTAGTGTTGACTGAGATACCCTCCTCATGCCAACTCCTCATACACGTAGTGTCGACTGGGACATCCTCCTCATGCCGACTCTTCATAAACGTAGTGTCGAGTGGGATATCCTCCTCAAGCTAGATATATTGCTTCGTCGTATGATATGAGTGGTAGAAAAAGTGGTTATACTGGTGGGAAGCATTTTATTCCTTTCTTATTCGACTGAGAGAAGTATGTCGATTGGGTCAGATGATGGTTTATATTGTCGATTGGAGCAAATGAGTATCTCCCTAAGTTGGAGTTTTGTGAAGGATAATTTTTTTTAAAGTAACCAATGAATACTTGTTTGGGAAGTTATGATGTCCCCAAGGTGACAATGGGTGGCCTTGGCTCTTTTTTGTGGTCTAATCGCATCAAGTGACACCTTATTGAGGTATATTGCTAATACATCATTTATTAGGTCGCTTGGGAGGATTCAAGATTATTTCATTATGATGGTTGGTGGAGCTTCCTCTCTTATTGTTCCTCTTATCTTCCTCCCACCTGATCTCAATGTAGGCCTGATCCATGGCTTGATCCATTATGTAGCATCGAAATTTAGTGAGCTTTTTGTAGAGTCCACTTTCTAAAAGTAATCCATTTCTGAATGCTTCCACTACAGTAGGCTGATGGAGATCTGGGATAGTTATCCTCTTTTATTGAAGCGAGCCACGTAGCTTCGCAAGGGCTCCCATCTCCATTGCTGGATGGCATTGAGGTAATTGGTGGTCTTCTCAAGATTGTAAGAACCTCCAAAATGCTCCACAAATTTGTCTGCAAGTTGTTGGTACGACTCAATGGATCTGTATGGTAGGTTGATGAACTAGGTGAGGGCTGGGCCTGCCAACGTTTCTCCAAATCCTCTGCACATTCCAGCTACTCATTGATTTGGTGCCAAGCCAGTTGACATCATCTTATATTTGTAGTGTATAACATGGTCATCCGGGTCTGTGGATATATCATATAGATTCATATCTGGCGGGCTAAACTTTCATGGCTGCTCGACAGATGCGATTATCTCCTCGAATGGAGTGTCTGAAATTTTTCTTGCTCTGCTCTTTCTAATTGGTAGTCTCACCCCCGGTAGTCTGGACATAACTGCTTCTTTGAACTCCATCATTTCCCTTCTTATGGTGGATGCAACTTGCTGTGTTTGATCGAGTGAGGATGTCATCGGATTCCTTGGGCCATGGTCACTTGGTGGGTTATCATCTGTCACTCTGTTGAATACGGGTGGGACCGTTGGGTTGCCACGTTGATTAGAGTATCGCAAAACTTCGAGGTCGAAGAGATTTGCTCTAATTGTCTCTGCAGGTTTACATTGGAGTTTTGCATGATATGGTTCTCCTCTTCCAAAGTTTGTAATCGTTCTTGGAGCATGCTAATTGTGCTGCCACAGGGTCTGGTGTCTGTTCATTAGTAGAGGCCATACATAATCGTGCTTTTTATGATCGTAGTCTGAGTGAACTTTGGTTGCTATAAATCGCTAAGGCCCTATGGTAGGCGCTAAATTGTGGATACTGGTTTCCACCCGAGGTCCATAATCGAGAATTTATAGGTTTGGCCACTAGCGATCCTATAAAATAATGGTAGAATGAGCGAGGAGTACTGCCACCGATGTGGTGGGTGCCGTAGGCACTCCGACGCTCAAGTCAGAAGTGAAGACAAGAGATAATAATAGAAGAAGAATATCGAAAGTTACCTTGACTTCTGTTGACTTTCGTGAGGGCAGTGGCCGGAGTTTAGAGATTAGAAAGCTTTGAGAGATCAAGTTTGAGAGCTAAGACTTGCCCCATGCTCGCTTGGATTACCTCATCTACTTATATGCACTTGAGAGGTGTGCATATTTAATACATTAATTGTTTGCCTTTTGGATTATGGGAACAGTTTATCCATGAATGGGGGGAGTTATGAGTTTGAGCATTTCATGGGTGGGCAACTGATAAGTTAGGAGGCCATTTTGGTCTGATATTTTCTTGGGCATGGGCTTGTGAAATAACTTGCACCAATATGGACTTACAAACGGGTTTTCTCTGAGGGTTTTGGGTTCTTTAGACTGACGGGTGATGAGTTTCGGGCCACCCTTTGTGCATGGGCCTGAGAAGGTAATTGGGGCCCAAGTCCATTCTGGGTACTGTTTGGGGGGGTTTGGGGTACATTTGGTATAGGGCCCGAAATGAAAAGTCAAAAATGCCCTTGGCCCAAATTAGGCCCATACACTAGCCTCCCATTATTTTTCGGCAAGCCTCTCACCCTATATTGAGTACTCGGGAAACCTCTTTTCCTAGTGGGTTAGGATCCCGTTAAATAACACACAACCTTGACTTTGGCCAACAAGCTGTATGAAACTTAACTAGGTAGATCTCTAAGATCAATTGGATCCGATCCAATTCCTAGATCCGGTAGGTGGACCTCTAAGTCCAAAACATATATCCAATATATTTCCTAACCTTTTTTCCTCTGAATCAACTAATCCTTGGGTTTGGCTCAACAAGCTTAATGATTCCAGTTAAGAGCGACCCATTGATAGTGGAAAAGCTTCGTAATCTACGTCGATGTACAGAAGTGACCTTGACTTTGGCCAACAAGTCACAACTGCCCAAGACATGCGATGTATAACAAAGCTTTCATGGTTCAAGCACATCCGCGATGGACAATGATCTTGACTTTGGCCAACAAATCAAAGTCAATCTTGGATCTTGAGAGAGAACCACTCAATGGAAGGAAAATGCTTAATATAAAAGTGAGGGTATTTTTCATAAATTGGCAACCAATTTATTATCTTTGATTAGGTCTCATCATTCACCCTTAAACATGCATTCTAAAAGCATAATAAGGTGTGATAAATTTAATAATGATATGCGGATGGATTTATAATTCAATTTGTTCCTAGAACAAATCTCTCTCTCTTTCCTCTCTCCCGCTAGTACTTTACATTATTCTACCCAATTACATAACACTATAAGAAACCTCATTTGCATTGAGAGGAATTGGAGAGAAGAGAAATACAAAGAGAATAGGAGGTGAAAGGCTGGACACACAAGTCCAATTTCAAATAAATACCGTATTTACAAAAATTTCCAAAATTTCCCCCACCCATCTAATATACATCTGATATACATTATTCATACAAATACATCCAAGTATTCACAAAAAACTTGTTGTTAATCAATCTAATCCAATTAATTAATCTTCAATTAATGATCATATTATGTTCATACAACGATTTGATTTGCGCGAGTCCAACTCGTTTAAGAATAAATACAAAAAGTAAGTATTCTTGAATTATATCGAACTAAAATTTTAAATCCAATTTAAATTGTATCCAATACTAATTCATGTTTAATTCCAAATTAAACAATTACACTTATAATAGTGCCTTTTTATACTTGGATTCCAAATCCAATCCGATTGGGTCTCAAATGGGCAATTAGCATCCAATGCCAATTCAATTAAGTCTGATGGGCTTTTAATTAATTCTTTAGGCATGGACTTTGGCCATTATAGATCAAACCCAAAATGTCAAGGCCCATTTAGGAATCACCCTATGCCAAAATTCAATTTTGGCCCATTAGGCCCAATTAAATAATTATAAAAGGACCAAAAGTTATACTTTGGACTTTATGTAAATGGTTTAGGCCCAATTGGATCCAACCCAATTGTCCAAAACCATAGTTGGCCCAACCAAGCCCATTAGCCCAAATACAACCAAATTAAATTAACATAACATTCCAAAAATCACACTAATCCAATTAAAACGTAATTAACACAATTTATTACTTAATCTAATATTCCCAAAAAATTAATTAATCTAATTAATCATGATTTACTTTCAATTCATGTCCAACACAAACTGAAGTGATGAGAGGGAATTATATCAACATTTACCACCCCTTTTACCAATATTTTGTTTAGTTTCTTGGGTTTGATGAATGTTTTGATGTGTTTTGATGTGTTTTGCAGATAAATAAAGTTTCGGGACTTAATGGATCCAATCGAGGCTAAAATGATGAAATCCGGAGTGAAAAATGGTGAAAACAGAAATTTACTATACGCGTCACGAAGTGCAGTCCTAAATTCCAATTTTATGCAAGTTTGGTATTTTGGCCATAAATTTTTCATTTGATGTCGGATTGCACTGATTTAGGTTCCATATTAAAGAAGATACAAAGATCTACAACTTTAAAGTTTTATATATTTTCGAATTCTGAAGTTTACAAGACCGAAATTGATGAATAATCCAATGTATTTTGTATAATTACTATAGTCATTTTCAAAATATAAAACAAAATAAAAAAATAAAAATTGTCAAACTTCCACCAAACATGCATGTTTGGTGGAGGATTTGGTGCCATGTTTGTTGGAGCAATTGGTGGAAAAATTGGTGGAAGCCTTTAGATTTTCCTATAAATACCAAGCTAAACATTGTAAATTTTCCTTGCTTTCTGGAGGAATTTCTCCATGAAAACCTAAAGGAAAGTGTCTTGTATATTTATTTAAGTTTTCTTGTATTTTCTTTTTATTGAATTAATAAAATTTTGTGTGTTTTCATTTACAGCATGAGTAGGTAATCTCATTCTGCTGGGGTGAAAATGTGAGACTTTTAATATAGTGAATTAGATTAATCTCCCTTATTTTAATTAAAATTTGGATTAATTAGTTACCGCCTATATGGCCGGTTTAGGAAAAAAACCTTATTTACCGCCTATATGGTCGGCTTTACATTTCAGATGTAGTTTCCGCCTATATGGTCAGTTTAGGTAATAACCTTGTTACCGCCTATATGGTCGGTTGGATTTAATTGAGACAAATGAAATTATCGCCTTTATAGTCTGGTTAATTAATCGGTAAACATTGAGAATAATGGAGAGTTCTAATTTTGAAATATTAAAAGTGGATCTTCTAACCCCCCCAGTATTTTCTTTATTGTTTTATTTATGTTTCTAATTTTCAAAAAAATCCTTTGAAAGGATGAAGCTCCAACCTTAAAGATGAGTTCCAAACCCTTGGGTGAGTTTCCCTATCACCTTAATAGACTCCCAAAGTGCTACCTTTGATCAAATTTTTGAAACAAAAATTTTTCTTCCATAGAAGAGAGCAATCGGCAATGGAGAATAGAGAGAAGTGTGAAATAGCAATTCAAGTTGGTTGTTGTGTGCAGTAAATAATCCAATTACTTTTTCCAACCATTTCCATCACAAATTGACAAGTAATGTAAGTTGTGGGTCCCACCACTTTAAATTCCAAATTTAAGTTGGCTTACACAACACACAACTAAGCTTTGGGCCCGAGTTCGTTTAATCCGATTAAACGAATTTTCCGTCGCGACATAATTAAATCCAATTTAATTAAATATTAATGCCTAGTAAAATTATTACGATAGTCACTTACGAATTAATTCCAAATTAATTCGTTTGCCCGAATTAAAATCCAATTTTTATTTCGCATTGAAATCCAATTTCAATTAATATATCCGATATATTATTTAATTGATTAATTCTAAATAATCGCATTCTCTCTTTTAGACGAATTTAATCCCATATAAATTCTTGCCGCAATTAATCCCATATTAATTTTCTCTCTCATAATTAATCTCATATTAATTATGTTCGAGTCAAATGTCATTAGTGAATCTTTGGGAAGAAACCCAATAGATTCCTAGATATGTTGACAGTAAATATGGTCATCACACTATCCAAACACGTGCGTACCCCGTACCACATTCTTACCGATTTACAAGACATGGTTGGCTTCTAGCAAAGCACCATGCCTAACCAATTCTCCAGAAATATTCAACGATGAATATATAATCTGTATCAAACGTAGTATATAAAAATATTGCGTAATAAAATCCAGTATCAGATGTCACATGTTAGGCCTAGGGCTTACGTTGTGTCTGCCCCATACGAAGCATATATCGGATCACTAGAAACTAGTCTCTGTAATCGGATAATCATGACCTAGTCATACTATCCCGATAACTGCAGTATTTAAGAGTATTATTTCTGTATTCTGTGTGACCATCATCTCCATATGACTGAAGTGATACTCCCATCTTGACATCACATCCAATACACTATGATTCTCAGTAAACCAAATAGAGGTGTACACAAAACCTATGAAAGCTCCAGACGACCAACACCAAGTAGACTGATTGTCGCAAGTATTAGCGATGCAAGTCTCAGGTTAAAGATCACATACACCTATCCTGATTTGGATTCCTATAGACACATAGTCATAATACTAATGGGTCTATCGAGAGTGAAGTTGTTTCGGTCCAACGGCTAACATAACCTCTTATCACACTTGCATAAGTATCCAATACCTAAATATATGAGAACTAAGTCGTTAAGCTTCCATAACGCGCACAAGTGTAATACTAGTCTATTCCGCATCATCGATGTCCAGTCTCGATAATACTAAGACTAGGGATATTTAATGATTAAACCATTCGTGGATTAATACTGTCTCATATCTTATTAATCTGATTTAACCATATGGTCTTTTATCATTAATATATCCAAGTAATCCAATTACATAATTATAAAATAGCAATTTTCTTTTGTCCCATAGTTAATTTGTACAAAAACACAATGTCTTTTACAAATAGTGATGCTATGGGTCATAATTATCCAATATATGACGCATATGTTATCTGGTTGGAGGATGGGTAGTGGGGTAGGATGTATGTGTTTTGGGATTTCTATGTTTTATGTTTGGTTTTGGTGTTTTTAGGAAGAGAATTGTTGTGTGTGGCCATTGCTAGGACATTTACAGACTTTAGGCCTAGGTTGCCATAAGTTAGAGTAGCTCTCGAGCCTGTGGTGCCTCGAACTGACCATTAACTGACCTTCTCGTCCATTGTGATTTTCAGGAATGTCTGACGTCGAATCCTCTTCAGCCAAGCCTGTAAAACCTCAACCTCCTCATACTGAAGAATCCTCCTCCAGCTTGGGATAACCCGGCCTATATGAGCTAGATACCACCCCAACCCCCTCTCAAGAAGAAAATGACACTTATCACCCCAGAATTCCTCGGAAAGACCCTGAACCAGGTGAATTAGACTGTTCTGCCTTAGATATGGACCGACCTTCCACCATCAAGGAAGAAGCCTGAGGTGTACTCTGCCATCAGTATGAAATCCCAATTGATATTGCTCTTGAGGTCCCTGGTCCGCTCGAACGCGCAAGCCAACCTGACTCTAGCTAGGTGGCCATTCTTCCCTCCTTTTTTGAGTGCGGTCTTCGGCTGCCCATTCAACCATATTTTGCAGGGATGCTAACAAGGATGGTGATTGCCCCTGCCAACTAAACTTGAACAACTGGAGAATACTGGCCGACTTATATGTGATCTGGCACAAGGCAGGCCTCGGAGAACTGACCTTCGCGGAGCTAAAGAGACTCTACAAACTGAAGGCCAACCCCAGATCCCATCATAGTTGGTACTACATTTCTTCATATGCCGACATCTATGCCCTCATCAAGGACCTCCCTCAGACCAATAAACACTTCAAGGACCTTTGGTTTTGGGCTTCGGGTGATTGGGGACGATCCTGGCCAACGTGCTCAGAGGAGACAGAGGTCTCAGACATCTTCAGAGCAGGAGGTTAGGAATCGAACCCTTAGTTTCTTTTCTTAAATTTTATGACAAAATACTAACTCACCAACCCTTCCCAACCTGCTGGAGGGATCCTCTCAAGGTCACCGATGAAGTTCGGTCTAGGATTATGATGGCCCGAAACTTCACCAGTCATTGGAGAAAAATAGTCAATGATGCGGCCTTTGTAGAGTTCGGGCCTAATTCGGAACGCACCCCCACAGGGCCCGGATTGATTAGGTAGCTCCCATTTTTTCTTCGAATAAATTCCTTGTGTGCTTAATTCAAATGTGATTGAAGTTAACTGAATTTCGGAACTGACCATGCTTCATGACTTGTACTCTGCAGGAATGTTGAAACAACCTAAATTTATTGAGTGACTCCAAGGTATGGCTAAGAAACCAAGGCCGGGAGAAGTCGGGAGTTCTCGGAGGCGACCGTCCACTACAAAGGCCAAATGAAAATCCAAGGTGGTTACTCGCCCGACTGTATAACCCATATCCTCTCCCGCAAGGGCGGCACCTGGTCCTATGACCCAACTAGCTTCTACATCATCCAAGTCTACAAGCAAACATCGCAGCCTGCTTGGGGACGAAGTGGTCGAGCTGTAAGAGGAGGAGGAAGACGAGAAGCCCTTGTTCAGGAGGTCTACTACTCGGAGGGAGAGAATATAGCCAAGGTCCCTCCCCAGACTAGAAATTTAGCGGTGGTACTGGGGGTGGAAGACCTCAGTGAAAATTTCCGGGATTCCACCTCTCATCTGGTGCCAGTGATCAATCTGCTAGCCGAAACAGTGCCCATGGAGTGGATTCCAAAATTTAAGGACCTCTCTCCCGAGGAAGTGATTACCGAGTTCACGGCCCAGATGGCCGAGGTAAACAAGCTTCCCCCTTTTCATTCAATGTTTTTACTTATTGATTTCTGACTTCTTCCTTGTTTGCAGGAAAGCTACGTGATGGCCCGGAACATGACCTACTCCTGAGTCTTTTGTCCGATGGGGTCAGGTACAAAGGCTTCAAAGCCAAATCTCAGAACGGGAGACCGAGCTGGCCAAAAAGGATGAGGAAATCAAAACTCTCGTGTCGACTGCGACCGAGGCCCTTGCACTGAACGAGTCCTTCCGCAATGCCTTTGCCCTCGCCAAGAAGAATATGGAGGCTGCCGTAGAGGAAAACAAACGTATGAGGTGGGAGGTGGTGAGATCAGAGTCCACACCCAATACGATGACCTAATAGAGGAATCAAGCTCGGGAGGAGCTGAAGAAGAGGGAAGCCCAGCTGGAGGATGAGCTGGAGAAAGCCAGGCTGGAGGGAGTCAGCGATAGTGCTCAAGTTATTCTGATAGTGATGCCCGAGATTGATATGGGGCACATCCATATTGCCATCTGGTTCTGCAAATGGGAGCTTTCGGAGGAGGAGGTGACCCGAAATAAGCCCTATGTAATTTCGAACAATATACTCTCTTATAACAATTTCAACTTCTTTTGTGCAATATATTTTGGATGCCTCACTTTCTGCTCCCCATACTTAACTGAATTTCTTCTTTCAATTTTTTATCTTGCTCTTCTGATTCTGAATGTGAGAAGAAATCTTAATCCTGACCACGTCAAATCCACCAATGAGGGGGATGCCCTAACCCCGACACACTGATAAAATCACTTGGTGGGACACAACCCGACCCCAAGCAAAAGAAACACTTGTCTTCCGGGGGAATGTTACCTCCATATACCAACAAAACCTGACCATATGGGAATGCTCAATCCCCATGCCGACCATAATGCACTCGGTGGGATGTAACCCGACCCTGAGCTGATGGGATATAAAGCCTCGACAAAGCGAATCCAGCCCCGAGCTGGTGGAACATAATAGTCTCGGTGGAATGAATCTAGCCCCGAGCTGGTGGAACATAACGGTCTCGGCAGAACGAATCCAGCCCTGAGCTGGTGGAACATAACGGTCTCGGTAGATCGAATCCAGCCCCGAGCTGGTAGAATATAATAGTCTCGACGGAACGAATCCAGCCCCGAGCTAGTGGAACATAATAGTCTCGGTGGAACGAATCTAGCCCCGAGCTGGTGGAACATAACAGTCTCGGCGGAACTAATCCAGCCCCGAGTTGGTGGAAGATATGAGACTTAATCACGAGGGAAGAATTTCAACCTTTGAAGCTCTGTGGATCCCGGTGCAAGTGTCCCCTTACCGGCATCAGCAAAAAAAAACAAGACAAGATTAGCACAATGGAGGTGACTTAGCACATACTCCACACAGACCCGAAAAGATAATAACTCGGGGGCCCCAAGGCAGCGTCTTGCCTAGTGCCGCCCAAAACAAAATTTTAAATCTTATAATTCAGTGTCCCGGCTAATCGGGCTACGGATTGGTGAGCGGCCAAGAGCCTGAGGGTAGAAACATCCTCATCCTGGGTGGCTCTTGAGCCTGCAAGCGCTATGAGGGCAGAAACCTCCCCATGCCATGCTTCTCCTGATCTGGGGCGGTCAGGCAGATACCCCACGGGGGAAGAAGACACCCCGTGTATACCGTCCCTGGGTTTTTCTCAAATGGATCCACCAGCCAACTCGCAGGGGAAGAAACCTCTCTGGGTCCGGTTTACCCAAGGTAACAATGGTCATGGAGGCTTTTCAGTTGTCCTCATGCCTTGCCCCAAGATGGTTCTCAATGGGAGTCACCGCCAACGCGCAAGGGAAAAAACCTCCCTGGGTCCGGTTTACCCAAGGTAACAATGGTAATGGAGGCTTTTCAGCCATCCTCATGCCTTTCCCCAAGATAGTTCTCAACGGGAGTCACCAGCCAACGTGTAGGGGAAAAAACCTTCATAAGTCCGATTTACCCGAGTTATTCCTCAAAAATGCGAGTCATTGGGTAGTAACGTGTTGGTTTCTATAATATGTCCCAAACAAAGATTAAGCATGTGAAATACTATAAAGAATATATATTTAAACATGAAGTATGGCGGAATCATACTTACAATGCCTTGTGATGAAGAAGATGATCAAATGGTAGAAGCTCCAAGTGATGGAAGATTCGGCCAAGAGGAGGAAGAAGACTTGAAGCTCCAAGCTTTTGTATTCCAAGCTCTTTGATGGTTTCCCTATCACCTCTTTTGATCCCTTGCTTGTGCTAGCAAAAATG
>SKCR01003925.1:0-36382 GCA_019454045.1 Zanthoxylum bungeanum | reverse complement strand
TATTTGTCATGCCAATTAATCCTTGTTCAGTTATATTGTTCATAAGTCAAGATTCCTAAAATATCCACTCCCTCTCTCGAGTGCCGAGTGAAAATATCATCAACTATAGACTTCGATATCTCAATAAAAATATAGTAGTTAACAACTCATTACGCTTTGTGATTATATGTTAACGACTTCAAAGGAACTACAGATTCTCTCGAACTCTATAAAATCCTAGGTTATATTCTCTAGATCTATTCAACATCCCTTCTCTCGAGTGATAGATTCTAAACATTCATCATCTCAAATTGTGGCAGCAATCAAGAAGCATTAAACTCAAAAGAATATAAATAACTCAATAAAACTTCATAACAAAATCGACAATTAAAATAAAGGTTCAAGCATCAGTTACATCATTCTCCAGAATTAAGGAGTCTAGTTCATGACAATAGATAAAAACAATAAGAATAAGGTCATGAATCTAATGGAAATCAATAGAGTTCTAAGAAAGAAATAAGATGATAAAACCCGAATTGAATCTCTTCCTCTTCGGATGTGAACGCATTTGTCTCCTCTTGTTGCTCTTCAATCCTCCTCATTGGATCTCTAAAAATATGTGTTTTCAGTGTTTTGTGTTGTGTATTAGCCTCCGGTGTATTAGCCTCCCTCTGAGTCTTGGACAAAGTCATATATTTATAATAGAGCCCTGATGTCATTGGGTATCTTAAAAACCCTAATTTCACCTTTCTGGAACGTGCAGACTTTCCCCTGCAGCGCCGCGGCTCTGTGAATTGGCGCCACAACGCCATTCTCTCGGGAAAATGTATGGGTTTTGCGTAAGGCATGCGCCGCGGCGCCTAATTGTTGGCGTTGTGGCGCCTGCTCTTTTATTTGCTTCTCCATGTCACTTTAGACAATATTGGAAGATTAGGGGCCACGTCAAAGCTTTTGATTTGGTCAACATTGGTGGCTTCTCTTTATTTCACGTGAGCTTCCCTATTTATTCTTTACTTCTTTTGTAAAATCAAACACCAAGCTAGGGCCCACACATGCCTTCTCTCACGCCACTTCTTTCTTCTTTCTTTAATTGACAATTCCTTTGGTCAACTTTTGTAACTCATTTTCTTGGCCCCACGTGTTCTTGCATCCGAAAGTTCCCAAAACACGCGTATTCACTCCATTCTTAATGTTTTAATGCTTCCTACAATTAATACATAAAATAAACTATAAATGACATTAAATTACTCGAAACATAATAAAATAATAGGATAAAGATGTCAGAATAAGTGGGTATAAACCACACTTATCAATATGTTTGATGAAGAGCTAGACAAAGAAATTCGAAGGTACATCTAAGAGTAAGTGGTGGAACAAAGAGTTAGGCAAGAGCATCTGTGTGAGCCTATTGAAAATCTCATGACACAATGAGACACATCACATCATAAGAAAGTTAGTATCAATGATACTGCCCATAAGCTTGACATAATGGCACAACCATTCCAAGTCAAGCATCCTACAAGACCTCTTGACAGTCTATCTTTCCATTCAAGAGCCCATAGAGCTAAAATATTGAAGAAGGTGGCGAGAGCATAAAGTGGAAAATATTTATATTTTCCATCTCATTTGTGGAAGAGGCACTTGAAGATTAATACCCATGACACTGTCATATCTATTTGTGGAATAGGCACTTGAAGATTAATACCCATGACACTGTCATATCTAGGACGTCTAAAGCCACATTGAAACCTCCTTAAACGAAGATCTTCAGAGAATATTTGGCTGAAGACTAGCGCTAACGGAGAGGCAACCCACACATTTATTTATTTTTTATTTTCTTTACTTTATTTTTATTTTATTGTATTGTATGCTATATATGTGTGTAATAGTTTGCATTTATATTTATGCAGGTACTAGCACAACCCACACAGGCCGCGCAGCTAAATTTTGACCATCATAAGACTTATCAACTCCATGCACGATAGTTTTGTTCCTCACTTTTTTCTCTTGAGGCTTGTATTACATTGATGACAATGTAAGTTTTAAGTTTGGGGGTGTGTGCATGTTAGTGTTAGTTTCTGCTATTTAAAAAAAATCAAATTTTTTTATGTCATAGGTTGTGAAGCATAGTCTAATGATGAGTTTGTTTGCTTTAGGGTGAAATCTTAGAAATGATAAGTGCCCAATTTACTTTTATCTGATGTCTTGAGTATGTGATTTAGGTTAGACTCGTAAGCATTTACAAGTAGGTTTCTAGCAATAAGAGCATAGGTTGTCGACAAAGTGACCAGTTGAGGAAATTATTTGACGATAAATGACTGTTTGCTTCGATATCTGTCTCTATTTGTAATTATTTATGATATATGGTATGGCTAGAGAAAAATGAAAAATCTTTTGGAAAAAAAGATGAAAAGAGTTGAAAAGAAGAAATATTTAAAAATAAATAAATAAACCACCTAAAACTAATAAGCATAAAGATACTCATGAGCGAGGGTTAGGACCACCATGAGGAGAAATGCTACCTTAAAAGGTAGGTGAGTGAAAGATAAGATTAAAAAAAGTCATACCATATCGAGCTCAATAGGAAAATACACAACACTTTTGAGATATCTACGTTGGTTTGACCCATCAGATGCCAATTTTTGAGGCGAAATCACTGAGTTGACTTAGTTAAGAATCAAGTTGTGATCGAATCATTTCACACACACAGTGAGTCTGACTTATATGATTTATTCAAGAACTTGGATATGAGTTGCGTTGGGTACTTTGAAGGTTCTTTGATTTCATTCGTAGGCATTCATTGAGGATATTGTTATGTACAACTTCTGGGACTGTTTTGTTTATGTTATATTTTTGTATGATTGCGTGAGTATGTTAATTGATGTTTGTTGGTGTCATCGCTGTAAGCTCTCACAAGACTACAACTCATCCACTAAGGCTGCTTAGGGGTTAAAGCCTCCAGAATATATGCTTTTAAAAAAAAACCGATGTTAACGAGTATTCTTAAGATATTCATTAAGAATCTATTTTTAGAAAAATTTCACATCATTTTTATAAGAAATATAAAAAATTATCAAAATATTAATTATTTTTTCATTTTTCTTATAAAAAATTTCCAAAAATAGATCCTTAATGAATACCTTAAGACACTCGTTAATATTTCCCTTGAAAAAATAAATAAAGCAAAAAAATAAAATTGATTTGATTGCGCCTTTATCTTCGGATCGCTGGATAGATTCTAAGTATTGAAATTTTTTTTCAATTTGTTTTTATTTTCCTGTGCAAAAAGTTCAGCCATTCAATTTCCTTTTTCACAAATAATATGATAACTGGATGATATATACATATGGCTTTATTGCTTGTTGCTTTTTATCTTATATTCTGAAAACAAAAAATGCAAGCAAAAGATAAGGTATAGTTTTTTTTTTTTTAAAGCTCAGTTGGATTCCAGAATTTATTGTGTCAGTGATAAAGGCCTTGAACTTGAGTAGTTTATTCTCTCTCATGTTTCTTTAGAATACTCGTTAACATCGATTCGAATTCGGATCGAACCAATCCGATCCGATCCGATCCGATTCGATAATTAACGGATCGGATCAGATCGAGTTCGATAACATGATTCGATCCGATCGAATCAAACAACCGTGGGCATTTCGGATCGGATCGGATTCGGTCCGATCCGATCCGAATCCGATAATGCCCGCCCCTAGTTAAAGGCTTGTTGCATACAATAAATGCAATCGTGATCCATGTGAAAGTGGCTTAGGTTAATTTATTTTAAGTTTGTTTATTTTATTTTATTTTTATTTGTTTTGCTCGAGGACTAGCAAAATGTTAAGTTTGGGGTGAGATGAGCGATTAATATACATATATTTCCCTCTCATTTATCTTAATGTTTTGTGTGTATTTTCGAGTTGTATGAGCGCTTTGATGTGTTTACGGTGTATTTCGCAGGTAAAAATCATATTACGGTATACCCAGACTCAACGAGTGAAACGAAAAAATTGGAGCACATTTGGGATATTTTTCAGAGTCACAATGCGTGTCTCGATGCTGTAAGTGCGTTGAGATGCGCCTCTTCACAAAATTGAGGCAGAGAGTTGCAAAGCTTGGAGAGTCGCGAAGTTGAGCTGGGCACTTCGTGACCCGCCGAATGGTGAACGCGCTTCGCGACACGAAATATTAGCCCCTAGTTCATCGAGAATTCAAGTTTTAAGAAGGAAAGGCTCCCCAGACCTCTTATACAAATACAAGTTTGTCCTGAAACCTAGGAGATGAAGCCTCATGACATAATTTGAGAGTCCCAAAGCATAAAAGAACACTTTGCACGAGGCAAGGACGAGTGCTTTAACTGGTGTTGGAGATCGAAAGCGAAGACTACAAACGAGAGTTCTCTATATCTCTCTCTAGTTTATCATTTTTGAGTTCTTGTTTTTAATAATGATTAGCTCGTTTTTATTGATTATCATAAGTAGCTAAATCATTCATTTAAGGTTATAATGTATCTTAAGCACCATATATAATTAAGTTGTATATTTTTTATCTTTTGGGTTTGTTATTTATTATTTATTATTCTATGTACTTTGATACATATTTTATTTATCTGATCAACAATAAAATAGTCTTGGAAAATCCTTAGAAACTCGACAGAGGAAATTTGGGTTAGCCGTGAGAATAATAGCGCGTGATCTAATTCTTTTGAATAAATTTCTCTACAGGATAGAAATATATTTGCAGGGCATGCGTAGCCAATATTAGAACCCAACCTTAATGAATTTGGTTTAAATTAATTAACATAGACTTATACTTAATTTGTTTAATCCGAATATATTTACCTGACCATCGAAAGAGGCTTATAGATAGTTTAGTGTTCTATGTTAATAATTCATAACAACAACCCAATTAGATGAATAGTATCTGAACCCATTGTTTGCGTGCTTAGGTGAAGTTACAACCCTAGGTTCTTCTCGCATATAAAGTTTATCTCCAAGTTGTTATTAGTCTTTATTTACTTTCAGTTAATTTGAGATTATTCACTCATTTTCTTAACAAATAGTTTAGTTTAAGTTAAATAGGTTAGTTTTAATATTAATAAGAGAAATAATAAATTTATGTGGGTACGATATCCGATTTATATCACTGTATTACTTGAGCGATACGTACGCTTGCGTGCGATAGTAAAATCATGATTAGGTGACGTGATACCACTATTATATAGTAATTTTCACACAATTTGATAGTAAACTTATTCAGTTATTGTTTTAACATAAAAAATAAAACTAGTAATTAGAAAGTTATAAAAGACAAATAATATAAGATAATTCACTTAAAATAATATTTAAAAGAGACTATTCCTCTCTCTTTTATAAGGAAAATGAACAAAACACCATAATATTTGTTGAAATTAAGCTACACCCTCTATATTTTAAAATTAAATAAAACCCTTTTATACGGGGTTGCTTCCGTCATACTTTAAAATTTTATCAAAAATATTTTCCAACTGTTATCATCCCTGGGCTGACAACAGGTACTCCACCTTCCTTGTTGAGTTAGCATAGCAGACCCAAAAAGTCATTCATTCTGATTTTTATACATTCTCTATCTGGTTGCTTTTAAAAGATGTGAAGAGTTTATTTTAATTTTTACCAAACATTGAGAGGGTTTTGTTAATTTCCCCCTCTTTGTATAATCTTCGACCGTGACCGTTTTCTCTGTTATATCGTTTATTTTATAGAGAGCAAGCGACACTATAAGAAAATGTGGAATTATTCATCGAAATTATCGATCGACTTATCAACCGAATATCGATCGAAAAAAAATAAAAATAATTTCTAACCAATTACTGATATATTACGATCCAAATATTACATGACACACTCACAAAGTGGTTCTTTTACTTCCAAGTATAAAAATATCGAAGTAATAAAATAACCCGGTAAGATCGGGGCCGATCCACAAAGAATAGATTTAATAGGATAAAGTAATAATTTGAGTGAAAAATAAAAAGGTTGGATTGTTTGAAGTGATTGGGAAAATTTAATTTAAATTGCAATAATAAAATAAAATAATAGGATTATGGGATCCACTTTTAATATTTCAAATTTATAAATCTCACTTTTTATAATATATAAATTGTCATTATTACCCAATTAATTTATTTCAGGAATTAATTATGCCAAAACATATAAAACCAGCCATGAAGGCGGTGATAACTTTTGTCTATAACAAGTTCAGTTAGGTACTCAATTATGCCAAATAAATAAAACCAATCATGTATGCGATAACAAAGTTTGTCAATAATTAATCCAGAATTAAATTAAATATCAATCATTAGATTACAATTTATATATTATAGTATAAGTGAGATTAATCTAAATTTTTATATTGAAAGTTTATTCATTTTCCCCAGCAAAAAAGATATTATCTATTCATATTTTAATAAAAACGCACATAATTTTATTACTGAAATAAAAAAAATTACAAGAAAGTTTTAAAAAATAAAACACATAAGAGTTAGAACTCCACAAATTTTCAGAGAAAACTATAGAATCCGGACGGAGGAAAATGAGGTGCAGCATCTCTATTAATATATTACTTGTTTGTTACTCATGATCAGGCATGCTTCACTTGAGAAGCAGGCTAAGACTTCTCTTTAATTATTTTGCTTCGACTCTTCTACAGTTTCACATTAATTCTTTCATTTAATTGGGGAGAAACACTTTTTCTGTTTTTGTTGTTTTATGTCTGGTAATTAAATTTCTTCTCGTATATATGGTGGTTTCAACCCTAAACATTATATCAATATAAGAAGTTTTCATCAACAGAACTACAAGATAGCCACCAAATACTTCAACTATTACAAACAATTCTACACACTTTATTCAAGCGATTGCATACAAATTGATATGACATTGTGTTATACGTCAATGGATGGTAATTCATTTGGTTAAAACATCTCTAATGTCTTTAGTAGATTTTGGATTCGATTCCTTATGATGGCGTAATTGAATAAAGAATTCATATAATTATTAATTTTTGGGTCTGGTTCTCTTAGCGTATGTACTTTGTTCTCATTTCATTTAAGACAAGCGAAAGTTAGTCTCTATAAAAATGATATGGGTGTTCGGATTATCTTATTTGTAACCCTACCATGCATAACCAATATGATCCCATGATAATATCACTTGATATAACATGCATGCATCTAGAGTAATCATCATGTGCATCATCAAGAGCAGGGTAAAATTATATTATATAACAGTGATATAACGTCATCTATGTAACAATCTAATAATATTTTTCCACGCAAGCTAAAATAATAAAAAACATCTAAATAAATGAGAATTATATTTAATACAACTCGTATATATTATATATATACTTATTGATTGATGATACATCACCATAATAATATTGATACCAAAGAATTATTACAAGATTCAATTAAAAGCGATTAGTTATGAAAGGAAAAGGGGCAAAAAGAAGGACCCAAATTCATAGGCATCCATGAATTCAATCCAACCAGTTTAAAATCAGTTTATGAAAAATAATTAATAGTAATATAAGGGTACATAGTATCCTAATTTAGTCACTTGCGCATAATCATGAAATTTCCTACGACCACTTAAATAATTTATACCCAAGAAGAAGAAAGTTAATTGGGTATTTCAAAAATAATGCGGAATAAAAAATATTTTCAATATTAAACTACTTAGTAATTTTACCGATTATGCTTAGAATTCAATTTTCACAATTAATAAATTCAACAATGAACAATAAATAAAATATTGATTTTACTTTAATTGTCCAAAAGAGATTATCAATATTAATTTTAACAATGACAAGTTTAATATATGATATAGAAAAATAATATAAAACTTGCAATAAATAAGTGAGATATGGATAAAGAAATTGTCATTGAATTTATAGTGGTTCAGCCAACTCCTTGCCTACGTCTATTACTCAAAGACACGCTTGAAGTTATCCACTGTGTAAAATGAATCCACACTATTAGTTCCATTTTTATTGGCAATGCCCGTGACAAAACAAGTTCAATTGAGTTGTAACTAGTCTTGAAGAATTTGGTGCAATTGGACAGGTTTTTGGCAGAGCTGGAGCAATTTTGTTAGTGGCGCGTTCGCTTCAGCATTCGAACGAAAGGCGTTAGTGTCACGTTCGTTGTTGGGTTCGAACGAGATCATTCCAGAGAGCATCCGTTCGTGGTGCGTTCGAGTGGCGTTCGAACGAGTCTTTCCAGTAGGCGCGCGTTCGTGGTGCGTTCGAGTAACCGTTCGAACGCGACTACGATCTGGACGCGTTTTTGTGTCTTTTCACTTTGAAAAACTTTAGTTTTACACCCTACCTATAAATAGAACATGTAGCCACCATCCCCACTAGTTGAAACACATTTTCCCTTGAGCCAAAATCTCTCAAAGCTTTCAACCTTCTTGATTCCACCATTGAAGACTTCTTCATCCTCTTGTCTTCTTTGTTAATGGTGAGAATCGTTCTTTGATAAACCTTCAGCACAACCAAACCCAAAATTCCTAATCCTTCAGAGCTCTCAATGAGGAAGATCGGTAGTCAGAGTTCCGGCGTGCGTAAGGATTTGATTCACTCAGAGACTTCAGAGGTTCTGAAGAAAACCGTTGGATACGAGCTTAAGGAGTTTCTTGTGTTATATCACTTTAGAGGTACTTGAGTCGGTGGAGTTGCCACCATAGGTCTTGACCATTGCTGTAAGTTTTTCTCTACATAGTGAATTGGGCTGGTAGCCGAGATACCCGAAGTGGTTTTTTTACTTGCACAAGTTTTCTACTTCGTCACCAAAATTATTGTGTTTATTTTCCGTAATTTATATTTTGCATCTAATTGATATTGTGGATTTTATTATTGTTGGTTGACATTGTTATTGCCTGTTAGAATCTCATAGTTACAGTAATCATGATTTGTCTTGATTATTGTGTTTAATTCCGCATAGTGTCAGAACCTTAAGGTAAACTCGAATTTTCAATTGGTATCAGAGCCTGAACTTGATCATTGACCCATTAGCCATGGAACGTAGTCAACCCTTAAATTGTCCACCATTTTTTAATGGCACATAATATTTACATTGGAAGGTTCGCATGAGAGCGTTCATTAAGTCCTTAGATGAAAGGGTCTGGATGACAGTAGAACACATGTGGAAACCTCCCGTAGTTATAGTTGATGGGGTCTCTTCCCCTAAAGACAAATTGACCTGGACCAAGGACGAATTTGATGCTAGCAATAGGAACAACAAGGCAATTAATGCCATACATGATGCTATTTGTTCTGGTGAATTTAGGAGAATCTCAATGTGTGAGAAAGCCAAGGATGCTTGGGACATCCTGCAGACTGTGCATGAGGGCACATTATTTGTCAAAAATAATAGACTCCATGATTTAGCTACTAGGTTTGAGGTCGCCTAGATGAAAGATGACGAGACCTTTAATGAGTTCTACGTTGAGATTAACGATATCCTTAACTCAAGCTTTAACCTATGTGAGACTATTCCTACTAGTATGATAGTTAGGAAACCTTAGATCCCTACTTGATAAATTCATACCCAAGATCACCGCCATCAAGGAAAGCAATGACCTCGATCAGCTTAAGTTAGAAGTGTTGGACAATTATGACCCATAGCGTCACTATTTGTACAGATCATGGTGTTGTTGTACAAATTAACTATGTGACAAAGGAAATTGCACTCTTATCATTTGTCATTAGATCACCTAGATGTATAAATGATGAGAGGTCCCTATGATTTGTTCCTGGACGGAGAATGATATGAGACAGTATCAGTCTACGAAGAATAAATCATTAAATATCCATAGTCAGAGTATTATCGAGATTGGACATCGATAAATACGTAAAAGACTAGTATTGCACTTGTGCGCGTTGTGAAGGCACAAAGGCATAGTTCTCATATATTTGGGTATATGATACTCATGCAAGTGTAATAGGAGAATGTGTTTTACCGTGTCCAGTCGCCCCCACTTTGATGGGACTTGTGCAGTGTATGAAAATGATAATCCTATCAAAGGTATGCATGCATTTTACTTACCTGGCTCGCCAGCTGTTGCTTATCTTACTTGTTATCCTGAGATGCTTTGACCTTTAGGCTTTGTTCCCAAACTGTATTGAATATGGGCTTTGTGCCCGAACTGTGTTGAGAGAGGGCTTTGTTCCCCTGGGCTTTATTCCCGAACTGTGTTGAGAGTGGGATTTGTTCCCGAATTGTGTAGATTGTGGGCTTTGTTCCCCTGGGCTTTCTTCCCGAGCTGTGTTGAGAGTGGGCTTTGTTCCCCAGGCTTTGTTCCCGAAATGTGTTGAGAGTGGGCTTTTTTCCCTTGGGCTTTATTCCCGAGCTATGTTGAGAGTGGGCTTTGTTCCCCTGGGCTTTATTCCCGAGCTATGTTGAGAGTGGGCTTTGTTCCCCGGGCTTTGTTCCCAAACTCTGATGAGAGTGGGTTTTGTTCCCTTGGGCTTTATTCTCGAGCTGTGTTGAGAGTGGGCTTTGTTCCCGAACTATGTTAATATAGGGCTTTATTCCCATGGGCTTTGTTCTCGAACTGTGTTAAGATAGGCTTTATTCCCCTGGGTTTTATTCCCGATCTGTGTTAAGAGTGGGCTTTGTTCCCTGGGCTTTGTTCACGAACTGTTGATTGTGGGCTTTGTTCCCGAGCTGTACTGAATGTGGGCTTTATTCCCTGGGCTTTGTTCCCAAGCTTATGTTGATTGTGGGCTTTATTCCCGAACTGAATTAATTGTGGGCTTTATTCCCTGGGTTTTGTTCCCGAACTGTGCTGACTGTGGGCTTTGTTCCCCGGGCTTTCTTCCCGAACTGTGTTAAGATAGGGCTTTATTCCCATGGGCTTTGTTCCCGAACTGTGTTAAGATAGAGTTTTATTCCCCTGGGCTTTATTCTCGAACTGTGTTAAGTGTGGGCTTTGTTCCCGAACTGTGTTAAGTATGGGCTTTGTTCCCGATCTGTGCTGATTGTGGGCTATATTCCCTGGGCTTTGTTCCCGATCTGAGTTAATTATGGGCTTTATTCCCGAACTATTGATTGTGGGCTTTATTCCCTGGGCTTTGTTCCCGATCTGTGTTGATTGTGGGCTTTGTTCTCGAACTGTTGATTGTGGGCTTTATTCCCTAGGCTTTGCTCCCGATCTGTGCTGATTGTGGGCTTTATTCCATTTTCTTCAAAACAAAACAAAAATTGCGTGCATGTGACGTGTATGCATGTATACATGGATGTGTTTCCTATTTCGATGGGTTAGGTCTTCCTTGTGCTCCTTGGTGTCTTTCGTCTATAACTGTCTTTGGTCGTCCCTTGGGTCTGTTTACAGTTTCTTTCTTTCAATTCCCTTCTGGTGATTGTTTAGTTTTCTTTTGTCTCATAGCTCAAGTTTCCGTTATGTCCCTCATTTGCGAGGCGGTAGACTGGTCGCCCCCAGTCTTGGTTTAGCTTTTTGCTCTTTGTTGCTTGCATTAGGTCAAAGTAGATCTCCTGATGTGATGTTGCATATCAACATTATGTATTGCCTCTCACGAGATAATCCTGATAGCTAAAAATATTTTCGTCCTCAACGGATGCTTCGTGTCGAAACCAGAGAACCTTCAAAGTACTTAATACACTCAAATCCGATCGTCTGAATGAGTGATCTGAAATAGAATCCTAGTGTGTGTGCCAAGGCTCTTTCGCAGCTTAATCATTGAGTAAGCCAACTCGATGATTTTATCTCGGAGAATTGTATCAGTGGGTCAAACCAACTTGGATGTCTTGATCATACTCTGTGATTACTTCCTCGTACTCAACATGATATGGTTTTCTTCTTTTTTCTTTTGTCTCTTTCTTTTCTTTCTTTTCATTTTGAACTTTCTTTTTCTTTTTCTCTCTTTTTTTTTCTTTTTTTTGACACACCTACCCTTTAAGGTAGCATTTCTCCTCATGGTGGTCCTAATACTCGCCCATGGGTAGCTTCACGCTTATCGGTTATAGGCGGTCTATTTTTCCTTTTATTTTCAGAGAATTTTTCTTCATTTCCAACCATATCACGTATCGTAACATAAGTAAACCAAGATGGACATCTAAGCAAACGGTCATTCACTGATCCGCCATCTCCCTAACTAGTCATCTCGCCGACTACTCAGGCTTTCACTGCTAAGATCCTATAATTAAGTGCTCGAAAGTCTAGCCAAGATCAACTACTCAAAATATCGGATGAGAGTACATCTCGCACTTATTGTTTCTAAGGTTTCACCCTAAAGCGAACGATTTCATCATTGGACTTATGCCTAACTATTAAAGACTAAAAAAAACAATCAATTTTTTTTTCATTCATTTTTTTTCTTTTTTTTTTCTCTTTTTTTTCTTTACATAATGGTCTTTCTATCCTTGCCGTATATTTTTTTGTTCCTCGGTTTCCTTTTCCCCGACATCCATGTTTGCTAAACTCTTCTTGAAAAATCTTTTTTTTTTCTCTAACCCAACGGATATCTATGATGGCTTTTAAGACACAGGGTTAACATGATGTGTGTATGCATGAGATGCATGAAATGCGTGCGATGCATGAGATATAATATGCATGTGTTTATCAAAAGCATAAAAGGGAAACTTCGATGAGATATATGACTATGGTTCATATGCGGGTTTATAGGATAGTAGACAAAGGCTCTCGTCGGTGAAGGATTTCCCACAACTAGGTCTCCCCACTCAAGGGTTCGAGCGACCGAGTGAGCGCACCTTTTTTATACGCTAAGGTACGTGCCAACGAGTGATGATACATGACTGACTATCAAATGGATTTCTTATTGAAGATTCCCCAGAGAGAGGGTGGAGCGGACTCTCTTAAATACCCAAGCCTCTTAGGCTCTTATCGCCTTGGTGACAGGAATAAACAATAGGTCCTCCAAATTAGTCCATCATGGTAAGCTTCGAGTAAATGATTATCTAGGTGCCTTCACAGCTTTTCCTTATAGAAAGGTAGTGAATGAAGAAAGACACCAAACCATTACCTAGCTCTAATAGTGTCTTTGATTAAACCCCTTCAACCCACTATAGACACGATTAACCAAAGCAAAAATCACAAACATTACAAGACATTATTTCAGGGCCGATTCTCTATCCCCAGTGGAGTCGCCAGACTGTAGGACACAGAAATCGACGATGCTGTTCCAGGCTCGTGGCCTGGTTGGGAGCACGGAGTAGCCCGCAGGGGGATTAAACCGGAGAAATAAATGGAGTCGCCACCCAGCGTGAACTGGAAAATAATTTAAGCCCGCACTCACCCCTCGCAAGGGAAGACCTCAAACCGTTGGGTTCGGAATGGTCCCTTACTTATGCCACTTGTAATGAACGGATTTATGCGATAATATAACCAAGTCTACGAAACATACATACGCAAGAATAACCTACCTCTAAGTGCGCATACAACCTATATCTAAGTGCGCATACAACCTATATCTAAGTTCGCATACAACCTATATCTAAGTTTGCATGCATAAAAGTAAATCGACATAATGGTAAAACACAATTGCATGAACATATGCGTGAACGTTTCTTCAAGCGGTACGTGGAGTTATATCCCAAGTACAGACCACACTACCATCCATTCGGATTCGGCTACAGAATTTACGTCTGGGTTTCCATCCGATATACCACGAGAGGCAACACTCAATCACTAACCCAATATTGACATACATGAAACATGATAATGCATATAACTATAAATAACCGAATAGACAAACATGCAAAACAATGAGGAAAGATAAATAACCCAAAATAATACGGAATAATAAAACAACAATAAACATGAATTAAATGCAAAATAATAAAAGACTAATAACATCAAATAAATGTGGAATAATAAATATGTGACCAAAGAATTTGGTCGTTTTCAATAGAGGACTTCGCATTCCCGGTTGGACATATCTCACGTCCAACCAAGCATGCCGTGTCCGGGACGACAAAATAAAATATAACAAAGGGTGCCCTCAGGTCTTACCTTTTAAGTCGCTTCCCGGGAGTGCGTTAGGACGTCGCCGAAAGGGTTAACGCTTCACTATTTTTCTGGTTTTCTGGTTCACAGTTTCACTCACTGTTTCGCTGTTTCATCCGTGCTTTCCTCATTGTTTTCTGCGATTGTTTTCTCTGTTTTTTGCTCGGTGCTTCCGCTATTTTCACTGGTTTTTTTGGGACTGTTTTGGTGGTTATTTGGAGGCTGTTTTGCGGACTGGTTTAGAGGCTGTGTTTGAAGGGTTTAATGGGTTCGCTGGAGGGGCTTTTTTTGGCTTAGGGTTTTGTTGTTGCTGTCTCCGTTAAGTCTGATTCGGTGGGCTATTTTCTAGTCGGTGATGGCTGCTTTTTGGATCAGTTTAGAGGCTGTGTTTATTCTGTTTTGGGGGGATATTTTCTTGTGTCGGTGAGGGCTTTGTGGCTAAGTGTGAATCAGTGTCAGTGTGCTGTTTGTTTCATGTGTGGTTAGCTATTTGGATCGGTGAAAGTAGCAGCTCACGACTTAGGGTTTATTGTGTGTTCTTATTATTTTGTGTTGTTTGGGTGATGCCGGGAGAGTGGGAGGGTTTGTAGATTATCTGGTTGTTGCGTGAAGCTTTGAAGGTGGATTAGGTTTTGTGGCCGTGAAGAGACTTACAAGGGACATGAGGGGCTTATTCACTTGTTGTTTCTTGGTTTGGCCGTGTGTGAGCTGCGTTTAGGGTTAGGACCGAGTGGTTATGGGAGAGAGCAGAATCTGTTAGGGTTTTTCGTTCTGGTTGAGAGGAAAGTGGCCGAATGGTTAAAGGAGGGAGAGTGAGGAGAAGAGAGGGCTGCGTGACTGTGCCGAGCTACTGAAGGTGTTTTATTGGTTTGAGCGTGAAGGGAGAGAAGAGATGGTGGTTAGGGTTTTTTGGGTTGTTCTCCGAGAAAGAGGAGTGAAGCTTTAGGGTTTTTCTCTATGAGTGCCTTGGAAGAGCTAGGGTCTCCAAGAGTTGGGTTTAGGCTTCTTTTTATAGGCGTGAATAGGGAAAGAATATTGTGTAATTATAGGGGATATTTAGTTTGTGTATCATAAGGAAAAGATCTCTTCAATTTAGGAAGGTAATTTGATTTAATTTGATTTTATTTTATTTAGTTTAGGAATGTGATTTAATTTAATTAGGAAGGTGATTTAATTTGATTCTTTTAATTCGGGAAGGTGATTTGATTTATTTGATTTAGTTTAGGAATGTGATTTAATTTAATTAGGAAGGTGATTTAATTTGATTCTTTTAATTCGGGAAGGTGACTTATTTAGATTTCAACATGTGTTTAATGTGTGGATTTATTATTTTGGATGTGTTTTAATGGGCTTGGGCGTGTGATGGGAAGGCTTTGGGCGTGGGGCTGGTCCTTTTGGTGGGCTTTGGTGTGTAGCTTGCGGGGGTTTTGGACCAAGGATAAGTTTTAAACAGAAGTCTAACGAGCAAACCCAAAGTTAAGCAAACGAATTAATCCAATAGGGTATTGATTTCTGACTTTTCCCTTTCGACGTCTGTTTCCCGCGACTTCCGCAACTTAAAGGGTAGTTCCTCCGTACGAGGCTCATTATTGGGACTTATATGCAAAAATGCAGTGCCAACAGTCGCCCCCACTTTGATGGGACTTGTGCAGTGTATGACAATGACAATCCTATCAAAGTAATGCATGCATTTTAATTACCTTGCTCGCTGTTGTTGCTTATTTTACTTGTTATCCTGAGATGCTTTGACCTTTAGGCTTTGTTCCCAAACTGTATTGAATATGGGACTGTGTTGAGAGAGGGCTTTGTTCCCCTGGGCTTTATTCCTGATATGTGTTGAGAGTGGGCTTTGTTCCCGAATTGTGTAGATTGTGGGCTTTGTTCCCCTGGGCTTTTTTCCCGAGCTGTGTTGAGAGTGGGCTTTGTTCCTCGGGCTTTGTTCCCGAACTGTGTTGAGAGTGGGTTTTGTTCCCTTGGGCTTTATTCCCGAGCTGTGTTGAGAGTGGGCTTTGTTCCCCGGATTGTGTAGATTGTGGGCTTTGTTCCCCTGGGCTTTATTCCCCAGCTGTGTTGAGAGTGGGCTTTGTTCCCTTGGGCTTTATTCCCAAGCTATATTGAGAGTAGGCTTTGTTCCCGAACTATGTTAAGATAGGGCTTTGTTCCCAAACTTATGTTGACTGTGGGCTTTATTCCCGATCTGAATTAATTGTGGGCTTTATTCTCTCGGCTTAGTTCCCGAACTGTGTTGACTGTGGGCTTTGTTCCCCGGGCTTTGTTCCTGAAATGAACTGTGTTAAGATATGGCTTTATTCCCTAGGCTTTGTTCCCGAACTGTGTTAAGTGTGGGCTTTGTTCCCTATCTGTGCTGATTGTGGGCTTTATTCCCTGGGATTTGTTCCCGATCTGAGTTGATTATGGGCTTTATTCCCGAACTATTGATTGTGGGCTTTATTCCCTGGGCTTTGTTCCCGATCTGTGTTGATTATGGGTTTTGTTCCTGAACTGTTGATTGTAGGCTTTATTCTCTGGGCTTTGTTCCCGATCTGTGCTGATTGTGGGCTTTATTCACTTTTCTTCAAAACATGCGAACAAAACAAAACAAAAATTGCGTGCATGTGACGTGTATGCATGTATGCATGGATGTGTTTCCTATTCCGATGGGTTAGGTCTTCCTTGTGCTCCTTGGTGTCTTTCGTCTATAACTGTCTTTGGTCGTCCCCTGGGTCTGTTTACAGTTTCTTTCTGTCAATTCCCTTCTGGTGATTGCTTAGTTTTCTTTTGTCTTAAACAGTAGAAGAAGAGTTTAGAGGATAATACCTGGTTAGCTGAAATTCAACAAGAAAATAAAAGGTTAAGATCCAGATTAATCCTACGCCTCTTACCACGATCGTCCTCGGACCAATTTATCTTTGAAATGATAGGGTCAACTTGTGGTTCATAAGCTAAGAGTTGGTCAATTAAATCTGGAGCAGTTCTGGCAGTAAATAGTAGTTCTTTCAAAGGTTTTGACACGAACCCATTTCTTCGGGCATCATTAAGAAACACACAAAGAAAATCATAAAATCCATCAACGTTAAACAGCCCAATTGGTTTCTGGTGTATGTTCAAGTTCGCCCAAGATAGCACGATAAAAATTTCCTCCAATGTACCCAAGCCACCTGGCAAAGCAATAAAAGCATCAGCACTGTTAATCATTTCTACCAGTCGTTCAGACATACCTGGCACAATAAGTTCCTCTATGTTTGATGGTTCAATAAGATTTGCTTCTTCCAAGGGTTTTGGGATGATTCCCAAAACGTGACTGCATCCTTCCTGTACGGCCTTTGAAACGATCCTCATTAGTCCAAGGTTGCCTCCGCCATATATTAAGTGCATATTTCTTGCAGCTAAGACTCGACCCAAATTCTTGTGCTGCTTCTACGTATTGTGGTTTAGTACCAACACTACTACCGCAAAACACACAGATGTTTTCAACTCGTCTTCTTGAAGTGGCTTCCATGTTTTACTCTGGATGTCTTCAAAAGTGCAATGATGAGTTGAATTTATAATACCTGAAAAGGGTGAGTAAAAATAGCACTAGTACCTGCCAAATGACAATTATTAGTTAACAGTAAAATAAATCGTGATAGTCAAAAAGGTCTGGATTCTGTCGGAGAAAATAAAAGAAAACAACAAAACAATTTACAATTATTAGGAAAAGACAAAGAGATATAATATATACAAGAAAAGTAGCGGCTTGATTGACGTCTATGCGTTAGAGACAAGCTTCCCATCCAATTTTCTTATAAATTGGCAAACAAGGTCTTTTTGAGTCAGATTCCCGAGACTTAATTGTTGTCTTTCTTTTTGGAATTGTGTATGTAATTTGCGAATGGCTATGTGAGCATATCCACTGGGATGCGTCTCAAGAGTTGAAGATATATCATCTAAAGACTCCTTACTCAAGCCATCCCTAATGAATTTAATTTTGTCTTCACGATTATCAGACACCATTCCTAAAGAACGACAACGAGTATTGCAATTCCAGCGTGCACATTTGTAACAAACACCCATTTGCTTAGCTCTACGTTTCTTTGCATAGGTGCTTCTTCCAAAACCAGGCAGATGTGAAATAAAAGAGTCAAAAGACTCACCTGCCAATCGGACTCGTGCTTCAATTACCCAACGAATGTCATTAGGAACACCATGGATTGTTAGTAGTCTCATCCGTTCTAAGCGAGCTTTGTAGACTTTCATCAGAGAGTTTTGAGGGAGAGAAGGAAATTACTTGTGAAGATTTGCGAGAACTTATTCCATCCTAAAATGTCTTAATCTGCAAAAAACTAAACAAACCAAATTTAAATCACACCAAATCACAATATATACAAAAATTGCATGGGTTGCCTCCCTGCGAGCGCTAAGTTTAAAGTCGTCAGCTAGACGTGACTGCTCGAACATTTATGCTGGATCTGAAAGTGTGACACTTTCTTTTTTTCGCTCAAATGATTCTCCCCGGTAGTGCTTGACACGCTGACTGTTAACCTTGAATGTTTTGTTGGAGTCAGGATCATGTATCTCAACGACTCTGTCTGGTAAAACCTTGGTGATCACAAATGGACCTGACCATCGTGATTTTGGCTTCCATGGGAAGAATTTCACCCTTGATTTATTTAACAGTACCTTCTGCCCTAGTTCCAGTTGTATGCGCACTAACTTCTCATCATGTCTTTTCCTTGCCTTTTCCTTGTACAATTTGGCATCCTCAAAAGGTTGTATGTGAAATTCCTTCAATTCATTGAGCTGGTGAAACTTTTTCTCTTCTGTTGCTTGTAGTGCAAGAATTAGCTCTTTCAGTGCAAAAGATGCTTTATCTTTAGGCTCCACATGCAATTGACATGTTTTAAGTTTGTCAGTAGAACTTTGCATTGCATTGGAGTTCTAAATGGTACTGTGTATCACATCAAGTTTGAAACATTCCTCTTTCTTTTCATCATCTGGGAAATTCATGGCCTTGAAAACATTGAATGTTACTTCTTGGTCTTGTACCCTCATGGTTAGTTCTCCTTTTTGTACATCAATAATGGTTCGACCTGTAGCCAAGAATGGTCTCCCGAGGATGATTGGCACGTCTGCGTCTTCCTCCATATCAAGGACAATAAAATCTGCTGGGAAAATGAATTTTTCAACCTTGACCAACACATCCTCAACTACGACTCTTGGAAATACGAGCGTTCTATCAACAAGTTGTAGTGAGACTGAAGTGGGCATATTTCTCCAATCTGCAGTTTCCTGAAAATAGAAAAAGGCATCAAGTTAACACTAACACCTAAATCACACAAAGCCTTACCGAAGTCATGTTCTCCTATGGTGCAAGGAATGGTGAAACTGCCAGGATCTTTCAACTTCGGGGGAAGTTTCCTCTAAATGATGGCACTGCATTCTTCTGTCAATGCTACTGTCTCGTAGTCTCCCAATCTCAGTTTTCGTGACAGAATGTCTTTCATGAATTTGAGATAGCTGGGCATTTGTTCCAAGGCTTCTGCAAATAGAATGTTGATGTGCAGCTTTTTGAACACCTCCAGGAAACGAGAAAACTGCTTGTCCAGTTTATTTTTCTGAAGACGCTGAGGAAAATATGGAGGTGGAGTGATCTGTTCGTTTTCCTTTGCTTCTTTTTCCTTCATCTGTTGCTTTGTTTCTTTTGGAATATCTTCAATTGTTGCCTTGATTCCAATATCTTTGTTGATTTCAGTACCGCTTTTTAACATGATGGCATGACATTGCTCATTTCCCATGTTCCTTGGATTTGGTTCTATGTTGCTGGGAAGATTACCTGGCGGTCTGTGACTTCAAGCATGAAATTTTTAGGGCTAAAATTGGGTAATTTGAATTTGAGCATGATTTGAATAAATTGGATGTTTGAGTATGCTTAATACATGTTAAATTGAAGTTTGATTGGATCAATTTCATGAAATTTAGATTGGATCAAATTTCCCTAAAATTTGTGTGTTGGCCGAATTTATAGGGTTTTTGGATAATCTTGGATTTCTTCATTTTGATTCATTGGATGAGTTGTAATGATGATGGATGATGTTAATATGAGATTGAATTGGATTTAATTTTGAATTGAACACAAACCTCAAATACCTTATGTTGGCCGAATGTGATATCCCTAAAATGTCTTGGAATTTTGATTTTTTAATTCATTGGAAGTGTTGGAAATCATTCGGGATGAGGATTTAATATCGATTGTGAAATTAATTGGATTGAATTCGAATCGGATAAAAAGCTCTCCTTGGTCGAGACATGTAGCATGGTTAATGGGTTTGGTTTTTCATTTATGTGTTGGACATGTAATGATGATGATGAACATGGTTAATTGGACTAATTTGATGTTTTGGAAATATTGATTTGGGTGATTAATCATGATATACACTTATAGGTAATTAAATTTGAAATTAGGAATTTTGTAATTTAATTATTTGGGCCTTAAATTGGATTTGGGCTTATTATGTTGTTATTGGGCTTATTGGACTTTGTTGTACAAAGTTGGGTTTAGGCAAATTGGATTGGATCTAATTGGGCCCAAAACCGCCTCCATAAAGCCCAAATGCGACTTATAAACCTTTAAAGTTTAATTGGGCCTAATGGGGCGAAATTGATTTCTAGGCTTATGGGGTAACTCCTTGATTGGGCTTTGGTTGCTGAAGCCCATGCCTTAAAGAAATTAATTGAAAGCCCATTGGACTTGAATTGAATTGACGTTGGACGTTAATCGGGCTTTGAGACCCGTAACGATTAAATTTGGAATTTAAGTCATAAAAGGTTTATTAATAAAGTGTAACATTTAATTTGGAATTAAATAGTGAATTAGTATTAAATACATATTAAACTGGATTTAATGTTGTAGTTTAATTTAATTCGAGAATTCGTACTTTGAGTACTTATTCGCAAAAACGAGTTTGACTCGAGCAAAATCAAATTGTTGTTTGAACATTGGATGATCACTAATTATCAGATTAATTAATTTGATTAGATTGATTGATAACATGCTTGTGTGAATACATGGTTGTGATGAATGAATAATGTATATCGGATGGATATTAGTTGGGTGGGGGCAATTTTGGAAATTATTGTAATAAATTCGATTTATTAAATTGGACCTGCGTGTCCAGCCTTATCACCTCTATTCTCTTTGTATTCTCTTCTCACCTATTCCCCTCAATGTAAATGAGGTTTCTTTAGAAGTGTAGTGTAACGGGTAGAAGTAATACAAGTGCTAGTTTGAGAGAGAAAGGGAGAGATTTGATCTAGGATCAATGTGTTAAGTATCCATACGCATATCATTATTATTATTTTCATACGCGCTTTATTATGTGTTTAAAATGCATGTTTAAGGGTGTATGATGATGAGACCTTAACAAAGATAATAAATTGGTAGCCAATTTGCACGCGAAAAACCCTAAATTAATATCAAGCGTTTTTCCTTCCATTGAGTGATTCTTATTCAAGATCCGAGACTGGCATTGGGTTGTTGGCCAAAGTCAAGCCCTTTGTCCGTCGAAGATGTGTTTGAATCATCAGAGTTTTGTTCCATATTGGTGTCATGTCCAAGTTGTGGTTTGTTGGCCAAAGTCAAGACCACTTCTTGTCCATCGACATTGATTACGAAGCTTTCCATGGTCAATGGGTCGCGCTTGACTGGGATCACTAGGTTTGTTATGCCAAAGCCAAGGCTTAGTTGATTCAGAGGTAAAAGGTTAGGGTATATATTGGATATATAGGCATATATATGATATATGTTTAGGACTTGGATGTCCACCTACCGGATCTAGGAATTGGATTGGATCCAATTGATCTTAGAGATCTACCTAGTTAATTATCATACAATTTGTTGGAAAAAGTCAAGATTGTGTGATATTTAACGGGATCCTAGCCCACTAGGAAACGCAGTTTCCCGAGTACTCGACAGAGGGTTAGAGGCTCACCGAAAAATAGTGGGAGGTAAGAATTGAATTTGCAATATTCGTTCAATTACTCGCCATACGCGCTCAAACAAATATCACTCGTCAAATAAATTAAAAGTATTAGTTGGACTAATATTTAATGTTGTTATAATTAATATAGTTGGACTATATTCAAACAAATTCAATAAAATAGTTGATTTTATAATTGGATTATAGTAATCAATATAATTGAATTAAAATTATAGTTGATTAAATAGTTGACTATTGTAATCATTATAATAAATAGTACCTTTAATAATTGATTAAATAGTTGGACTATTAAAATCAAGATAAAATTGAAAGTTGGACATTTAAAATATAATCTTGGATGATAATATTTAAAATGGTTTAAATTTTCAAATTGGGAATTAAATTTCAGGATGGTCCTGGAAATAAATAATAAGTTACTTTATTTGATAAAATAACCTATTATGCCTAAGCCCAGAATTAAGCAAATAGTAGAGCATAATCTTTGGAAGATTTATGTGATGATGACTTTAGTGCTTAATCCGACATACTAGTCATAAATCTATGTTTAGATTTAAGAAGTATTAAAATTGCAATTAATAATTCTTGGAGAATTAATGACTATTCTCGAGGAGATAAAGTCAAACTTTACAATTAGGAAAATAGCGCAAGGCGCGCCTTACTTCGATATTTTAGAAACTCAAGGCTTGGCCAAAGGTTTCTGAAATGTAGAAAAGGGTAAAGGCAAAATCACTATGATCTTCTAGGAAGATATAAGACATATCCCAAAGTGACTACCGTTTGGACATGGCAGACACGAAGGAATTAAAGAAAGGGCAAGGCTCTGATTTTAAGAATGTTTGTCAAAATTATGTCCATTACTAGTATTAAAATTGGATTTTAAAATACTTAGTGTGGTACATAAAACATATGCATTGATGTTCAGAATCTGTTGTGAGCAGGATACTGACTTCAAGCTGAGATAAATCTGTGAATCGGAAACGAAAAGAAAGTCGCTGTTTCGACCGTAGATACTTAAGTTTAGGAACTACCCTTTGGGTGTGTACCTATATTAGGGAACTGTTATAATGTAACTAGTTTGACTAGGAACATTATCTCTATATCAGTGTTTAATCCGTTGCGGATAAACCTTTATATTCTAGAACACTAAAGTGTTTCATTATATAAAGATGACATTGAGATAAACACATTAGATGTGAATAACAGTATTTATATTTTGAATATAAATAAAATCTCGAACATATGATATGACAAACTAATAACTCATACTGATTTGATCAGAATAAAATTGTTTGTGGCATTGTTGTCTGGGACACAATTAAACAAGACTCGTATATCCACACTTTTGAAGAGTGTGTACTAGGACTAATTTGACTAATCAAATAAAGTCTACGAATCTAGTTTATTAGGTAAAGTACCTAAAACACTATTTACTTGGTAATAGTGAAAGTGCCACCGATCTGTTAGCCCTAATTCATGGTGAATGAGTGGGCCCATATCTAGCTAGGCTAGAAATGGATATGAATGTTTCGTGACCTTAACGGATGTGACATCACGTTATGGTTATGTGTTTCTTTTGAAGAACACAAATCGGAAACTTTTAGAGTTTCGACACGAAATAGACAAACAGATCGGCTATTGTATTATACTGTCACGGTGAGACCGTAATGGAAAATACTTAAGCAATAAGTTTTACAAATACTTGAAAGAGTATAGTATTCTTCCAAAAGAGGACTCCTCCCGGAACACGTCAATTGACGGTGTGTCTGAACGGAAAAACCGGATTTTGTTGGACATGATAGGGTTTATCATGAGTCGCTCTGAGCTACCATTTTCCTTCAACGGATATGCATTAACAATGCAAAACTTATTTAGAATAAGGTTCCATAAAAATCTGTTTGACAGAATTCATATTGGATATTAACAGGATAGAAACAGGGTTTCACACTCCTGAAGATTTGAGAATGCAAGGCATATGTTTGGATGATACCAAACTAAAACCCAAATCGGATAAGTGCCAAATATAGGTTATCCTAGGGGAAACCATAAGTATAGTACTTATAGATCTCACATGAGAACAATGAGATTGTTGCTCACCATGCGGTTTTCCTTAGAGGAATACCGATATGCAGTGGTCAGTGGGAGGACAGTATAACTCGATGAAAATCGGAGTGATACTTTTCAAGGCACGAAGTCCTTAATGGAAAACAAATAGTTCATCAAGGATGAATCTATACCAATAATCTTCAAATACACAATAACCGCCTAGATCGGAGAGAATCAGAAAACAACCTGGGGTATGGGTTTCTGATGTCACCTCATAAAGATGTCAATCTTATTGAGGAAGACAAACTGAATACGTTTGAGGAAGTGATACCAGGTATCGACTCCCTATTATGACAAAGTGTCATGAGTCCGAAATGGATTCCATGAATAACAACTAAGTCTGGATACTAGTTAATGTACCGCAAGGCATTGTACCTATTGGTACTGTATAAGTCTTCAAGGAAGACATACATGGAAGGCAACATACCAACGTACAAAGCTAGGCTTGTAGCGAAAATGTATCGTTATCAACATTGTGTTGATTACGGTTCAACCTTTTTACCTGTTGCCACGGTAAATCCATTTGGATAATGCTTGCTAAAGCTGTACATTTCATTTATGAAATGTGTCAGTTAAAGATCAAAATCGCTTTCCTTAAACGGAAACCTTTTGGAGGATGTTTATAAAATCCTGGCGATTTTGTCGTACTAAAACCAGCAAACAAGATTTTCAGGTTATTCAATCCATGTTTGGATTGAAGCAAGCATTAGGTTCTTGGAACTAACGTTTTGATGTAATCATAATGGTGTATGATTTAATTCAAAACGAAATGATTCTCGTGTATATAAGAGGGTTAGTGGGAGCGCACTGACAGTGGCTGTCCTGTATAAAATAATGATAATATATTCATTTCTTGGAAATGATATTCCCATATAACAATCGATGAAAGCTTGGCTTTCATAGAAATTCTCCGTAGAATTCTTGGGAGTAACAACCTTTATTCTAGGAATAAAGATCTACTGGGATAGATTTAAAGTTGTTAACACTCTCTAAAAAATTTTACATTGAAAAATGTACGTGACTTGGTGTCTCATAAGCTTTGAGCATATGGAGTCACAATCAGGCCAATCCGAGTGATAGTCACTGGATTGATGTTAAGAACATCCGTTAGTATCTTAGAGAACTAAGGATGCTATCTTAGTCAAGGGAGAAGGTGAACTTGAAGTGACTGGGATCACTGTAGCAAGTTTCCTATAACCGATAAAGACGACTAAAAGTCGCAAACGGTACTATACAGTTTGAATAACGGTACAGTGAGCTGGAAATCTTCCAAGCAAGATATTGTTACCAAATAAACAACAAATGCGGGTTAATTGCAGCAGATGAGGCAGCAATAGAAGCCATTTGGGTCGATAATAAATCTAATAAGATTAGATATAGTTCTGTTAGCGGCTGAGCTAGGCGTCAGCACAGGCTAAAAAATTAATGGTCTCATCAACGATCAAGATATAGACTTCGACTGTTCATCTGATCCGTTCAGATCATACATCGTGGCGATGTGATGATCGTATAAATCGCATCAGACGATAATCATACAAATCCGCTGACGAAAACCTTTCCTCAGTAATTTGAGCCAACCGTACATAGTTCGGGTGTCAGAGACTCGAGTGATTGGCAATAGGCCAAGTGGGAGATTGTTGGACAATTATGACCCATAGCGTCACTATTTGTACATATCATGGTGTTGTTGTACAAATTAACTATGTGAAAGGAGATTGCACTCTTATCATTTGTGATTAGATCACCTAGATGTATAAATGATGAGAGGTCCCTATGATTTGTTCCTGGACGGAGAATGATATGAGACAGTATCAGTCCACGAAGGATAAATCATTAAATATCCCTAGTCAGAGTATTATCGAGATTGGACATCGATAAATACGTAAAAGACTAGTATTGCACTTGTGCACGTTTGTGAGGGCACAACGGCATAGTTCTCATATATTTGGGTATAGAATACTCATGCAAGTGTAGTAGGAGGTTGTGTTTCACCGATGGTACGGGAAACAGCTTCGCTCTGGATAGACCCCCTTCGGAATCCCATTGGTAGTATGACTGTGTGTCTATGGGAGTCCGACATCAGGGTAGGTGTATTTGGTCTTAACCTGAGACTTGCACTGCTAATACTTGCGACAATCGATATACTCTAGTTGAGGTCGTCCAGGGCTTTAACCGGTTCTGTGTACGCTAATGCTGTGTATATTGAGAATCGTAGAGTGTTGGGTGTGATGTCAAGACGGAAGTATCACTCCAGTCATAGTGTAGATGATGTCACGTAGGATACGGTATTAGTGCTCTTAAGTGCTGCGCAGCCATTGGGATATTATGACTAGGTCATGTATATCCGATTATAGAGACTAGTTACCAGACATCCGACATGTGCTTCGTACGGGGCAGACACAACTCTAGCCCCAGGCCTAGCACGTGACCATCCGATACTGGATCGAAATACAATATACGATGTATACTATGCCTGATACAGATCCTTCATTCCTGTAAGGATATTTCCGGAGAATTGGGTAGGCATTGCGCTTTGCTAGAGGCCAACCTTATCTTGTAAATCGGTATAAACGTAGTACGAGGTACTCACGTGTTCGAATAGTCCGACGACTGTATTTACTGCCAACATATCCGGGGATCTCATGGGTCGCTTCCCAATGATTCACCGATGATGTATGACTCGCACTTTAATTAATCTGGGATTAATTACGGAGATATTTTATCTGGGATAAAATATCGTCTAAAGAGAGAAAACGATTGATTTGGAATTAATCGGGTAAATTAATATATTCGATATATTAAACGAAATTGGATTTCGACGCGGAATTGAAATTGGATTTTAATTCGGGCGAACGAGTTAATTTGGAATTAATTCATTAGCGACGTGAATAGTGATTTCTCTAGGCGTAATCATTTAATTGTGACGCAACGGAAAATTCGCTAATTAGGAATTAGCGAACCCGAGCCCGAGATTATTTGCGAGCGCATTCGCATTTTGAATACGAGTGCGGCACGTAAGTCACATCAAGCTTCAAATCACATGTCACTTTGAGTGATGTGACATTTGATTGATTGATGTGATTGATTGAGTGAAAAGCAACTTGTCACTTTGAGTGATAGAAGTTGTTGCAATAGTGATTAGTTGGTGGAAAGATTTACCTTGAATTTTTGAAAGGAAAATATTGGTAAATCATTTAATTATTTTGGAAATTATATAAAGTATATTTGATATACTTTTTACCAACTAATTAACATTTTCTCTCTTCTCTCCATCTATCTCCATTCACGCCCATTGGGGCCAATTTGGCTTCTGGTTCAGCCATGAAAACGTGAATAAGGAAGCCATTTTGAGTGATTTTTGTGGCAAAAATCAAGCGACCTAGCACTCCGAGAGGTATACGAAGGTGTTAGGGAAACCCACCCACGAGCCGGGAATCGTTTGACGCAAGCTTGGAGCTTCTTTCTTGGACTCAAATCTGATTTTTTTGGGCAGAAAAATCTGCACTGCAGTGGCGTTTTTGGAAGGGCTAAAATCATTTTTGTTCATCATCAAATCGTCTCAACCGATCGATGTAAGTATTCTGCAACTTCTTCAATTTGTTTTCACACATTATTCATGCTTGTTTGATGATCTTGGGACCTAATTAGAAACCTACACCATAGACACATAGTCATACTACCAATGGAATTCCGATGGGGTCTATCCAGAGCGAAGCTGTTTCATGTACCATCGGTAAAACACAACCTCCTATTACACTTGCATGAGTATCCTATACCCAAATATATGAGAACTATGTTGTTGTGCCCTCACAAACGAGCACAAGTGTAATACTAGTCTTTTACGTATTTATCGATGTCCAATCTCGATAATACTCTGACGAGGGATATTTAATGATTTATCCTACGTGGACTGATACTGTCTCATATCATTCTCTGTCCAGGAACAAATCATAGGGACCTCTCATCATTTATACATCTAGGTGATCTAATCACAAATGATAAGAGTGCAATCTCCTTTGTCACATAGTTAATTTGTACAACAACACCGTTATCCGTACAAATAGTGATGCTATGGGTCATAATTGTCCAACAATCTCCCACTTGGCCTATAGCCAGTCACTCGAGTAATTGACACCCGAACTATGTACGGTTGGCTCAAACTGCTGAGAACAAGCTTTCTTCAGTGGATTTGCATGATTATCATCTGATGCGATTTATACGATCATCACATCGCCACGATGTATGATCCGAACGAATCAGATGAATAGTCGAAGTATATATATCTGGATTGTTGATGAGACCATTAATTCTTTAGCCTGTGCTCAAGCTTAGCTCAGCTGCTAACAGAATTATATCTAATCTAATTAGATTTGTTTATCGACCCAGAAGGCTTCTATTGCCGCTTCAGCTGCAGCAATAACCCGCATTTGTTGTTTATTCGGCAATAGTATCTTGCTTGGAAGATTTCCAGCTCACTGTTCCGTTATTCAAACTGTATAGTACCGTTTGCGACTTTTAGTCGTCTTATCGGTTTAGGAAACTTGCTACAGTGATTCCAGTCACTTCAAGTTCTCCATCTCCATAGACTAAGACAGCATCCTTAGATCTCTCAGATACTAACGGATGTTCTTAACATCAATCCAGTGATTATTACTCGATTGGCCTGTTTGTGAATCCATATGCTCAAAGCGTATGAGACATCAGGTCACGTATATTTTTCAATGTACGATTTCTCGGAGAGTTTCAACAACTTTAATAAATCCCAGTAGATCTTTATTCTTTGAAAAAGGTTGTTTTCTCCAAGAATTCTACGGAGAATTTTCTCGAAAGCCAAGCTTTCACCGATTGTTATTTTGGGAATATCATTTCCAAGAAATGACGTATTATCATTATTATATAGGACATCCACTGTCAGTGCGCTCCCACTAACCCTCTTATATACACAAGAATCATTTCGTTTTGAATTAAATCATATACCATTATGATCACATCAAAACGACAATTCCAAGAACCTATGCTTGCTTCAATCCAAACATGGATCGAATAACCTGCAAACCTTGTTTGCTAGTTTTAGTACGACAAAACCGACAGGATGTTATAAACATCCTCCAAAAGGTTTCCTTTCAGGAAACCGATTTTGCCGTCCAACTGTCATATTTCATAAATGAAACATTCAGCATTAGCAAGCATTATCCAAATGGATTTACCGTGGCAACAGGTAAAAGGTTGAATCGTAACCAACACAATGTTGATAACGATACCTTTCTGTTAAAAGCCTAGCTTTGTACGTTGTATGTTGCCTTCCATGTATGTCTTCTTTGAAGACTTATAAAGTACCAATAGGCACAATGCCTTGCGGTACATCAACTAGTATCCAAACTTGGTTGATATACATGGAATCCATTTCGGACTCATGATAATTTGTTATAATAGGGAGTCGATACCTTGTATCACTTCCTCATACGTAGTCAGTTGGTATACCTCAAAAGATTGACATATTTACGAGGTGAGATCAGAAACCCATACCCCAGGTTATTTTCTGACTCTCTCCGACTTTCGCGGTTCTTGTGTATACGAAGATTAATGTTAATAGTTTCATCATTGATGAACTATTATGTTCCATTAAGGATTGGTGCCTTGAACCGTATTACTCCGATTTTCATCGAGTTTTACTATCCTCCCACTTACCACTGCATATTGGTATCCTCTTAGGGAAACCACATGGCGAGCAACAATCTAATTGTTCTCTCGTGAGTTGTATAAGTACAATACTTATGGTATCCCCAGGATAACCTATAATGGCACTTATCCAATTTGGGGTTTAGTTTGGTATCACCCAAACATATGCCTAGCATACCCAAATTATTAGGAATGTGAAACCCGGTTTCTTTCCCGTTCCTATCTAATATGATATCTGTCAAACAGATTTTATGGAACCTTATTCTGAATAAGTTCTTGCACTGTTTAAAGATTATCCGTTGAAGGAAATGGTAGCTCAGAGCGACTCATGATTATCCTTAATCATGTCTAACATAATTCGGTTTATCATGGTTCGGACACACCGTCACTTTGACGTGTTCCGGGAGGAGTCTTCATTAAAAGAATACTTTACTCTTTCAAGTATACGAGAAACTTATTGCTTAAGTATTTTCCATTACGGTCTTACCGTGACGGTTTAATACTTTAGCCGATCTATTTGTGTATTTCGTGTCGAAACTCTTAAAGTTTCCGATTTGTGTTCTTCAAAAGAAACACATAACCATAACGCGATGCCATATCCGTATAGGTCACGAAATATTCATATCCACCTCTAGCCTAGCTAGATATGGGCCCACTTGCTTCACTATGAACTAGGGCTAACAGATAGGTGGCTTTTACACTTTTACCAAGTAAATAGTGTTTTAGGCACTTTGCCCAATAAACTAGATTCGTAGACTTTATTTGAATGGAATCAAATTAGTCCTAGTACCACCCTTCAAAAGTGTGGATATACGAGTCTTGTTTAATTGTGTCCCGACAATAATGCCACAATTAAGTTTCTTCTGATCAAATCAGTTGAGCTATTCTTTGTCACAATATATATTGAGATATATTTATATTCAAAATATAAATTCTGTTATTCACATCTAATGTGTTATCTCAATATCATCTTTATATAATGAAAACACTTTAGTGTTCTAGAATATAAAGGTTCACCCACAGTGGGTCAAACACTGATATAGAGATAATGTTCCTAGTCAAACTAGTTATATTATAACAGTTTCCAAATTTAGGTACACACCCAATGGCAGTTCCTAAACTTAGGTATCTACGGTTAAAACAGCGAATTTCGTCCCGTTTTCAATTCGCAGATTAAATCTCAGTTGAGGTCAGTATCCTGCTCACAGCAGATTCTGAACATCAATACATATTTATGTACCACACTAAGTATCTAAAAATCCAATTTTAATACTAGTAGTGAACAATGTTGACAAACATATTTGAAGTCAGAGCCTTGCTCATCTTCAATTCCTTCATGTCTGCTTTGTCCAAACGGCAGTCACGCTTTCGTGATCCCGTTCGCCACATTTAGGCAGACATTTTGGGATATGTCTTTATCTTCCCAGAAGATTATAATGATTTAGCCTTTGCCTATTTCAACATTCCAGAAGCCTTTGGCTAAGCCTCGGGTTTTAGAATATCAATGTAAGGTGCGCCTTGCGCTACTTGCCTAATTGCAAACTTTGACTTTATCTCCTTGAGATTAGTCATTAACTCTCCAAGAGTTATTTATTGCAATTTTAGTACTTCTAAAATCTAATCATAGATTTATGAAGATCCTTCAATTTCAGTATCATACTTTAAGAATCTAATCCTTAGTTCTGATTTAGAAATTAAGGAGTCTACTGCGACAAGCTTAATGGATTAAGTACTAAAGTTATCATCACATAATCTTCCAAAGATTATGCTACTATTTGCTTAACTCCGAGCTTAGGCCTAATGTTTATTTTATCAAATAAAATAACTTATCAGTTTTTCCAGGACCATCCTGAAATTATTCCCAATTTGAAAATTAAACCATTTAAATATATTTTCCCTAGGATTATGTATTAAACGTCAATCTTTCAATATTATCTTGATTCTAATAGTCCAACTATTTAATCAACGATTTTGGTACCTTTTATTATAATGTTACATCAGTCCAACTATTTAATCAACTATAATTTAATAGAATAAAATCAATTATATTGATTACTATAATCCAATTATAAAATCAACTATAAATGAATAGTTTGAATATATAGTCCAACTATTTATTAAAACAACGATTTAAATATAGTCCAACTAACATTTAATTTCAAACGACGAATGATATTGTGATTGAGCGCGTATGGCGAGTAATTGAACGAGTATTGCAAATTCAATTCTTGCCTCCCACTATTTTTCGGCGAGCCTCTAACCCTCTGTCGAGTACTCGGGAAACCGCGTTTCCTAGTGGGCTAGGATCTCGTTAAAATATCACACAATCTTGACTTTGGCCAACAAATGTATGATAATTAACTAGGTAGATCTCTAAGATCGATTGGATCCAATCCAATTCCTAGATCGGTAGGGGGAAATCCAAGTTCCAAAACATATCTTATATATGCCAATACATCCAATGTATTACCTAACCTTTTTCCTCTGAATCAACTAAGCCTTGACTTTGGCACAACAAACTTAGTGATCCCAGTCAAACGCGACCCATTGACCATGGAAAGCTTCGTAATCAATGTCGAGTGACAGAAGTGGTCTTGACTTTGGCCAACAAACCATAACTGGGACAAGACACCGATATGGAACAAAACTCTCGTGATTCAAACACATCTTCGACGGAAAAAAAGGCTTGACTTGGCCAACAAACCAATGTCGGGGTCTCGGATCTTGAGTAAGAATCACTCAATGGAAGGAAAAATGCTTGATATTATTTGAGGGTTTTTCGCGTGCAAATTGGCAACCAATTTATTATCTTTGTTAAGGTCTCATCATCATACACCCTTAAACGTGCATCTAAACACATAATAAAGCGAGTGTGAAATAAATAATAATGATATGCGGATGGATACTTAACACATTGATCCTAGATCAAATCTCTCCTTTCTTCTCTCATGCTAGCACTTGTATACTTCTACCCGTTACACTACACTTCTAAAGAAACCTCATTTACATTGAGGGGAATAGGTGAGAAGAGCGATACAAAGAATATGGAGGTGATAAGGCTGGACACACAGATCCAATTTAATAAATCAAATTTATTACAACAATTCCAAAATTGCCCCCACCCGACTAATATCCATCCGATATACATTATTCATTCATCATAACCATGTATTCACACAAGCATGTTATCAATCAATCTAATCAAATTAATTAATCTGATAATTAGTGATCATCCAATGTTCAAACAACGATTTGATTTTGCTCGAGTCAAACTCGTTTTGCGAATAAGTACTCAAAGTACGAATTCTCGAATTAAATTAAACTACAACATTAAATCCAATTTAACATGTATTTAATATTAATTCATTATTAATTCCAAATTAAATATTACACTTTATTATAAACCTTTTACGACTTAAATTCTAAATTTAATCGTTACGGGTCTTAAAGTCCGATTAACGTCCAAAGTCAATTTAATTCAAGTCCAATGGGCTTTCAATTAATTTCTTTAAGGCATGGGCTTCGGCAACCAAAGCCCAATCAAGGAGTTACCCCATAAGCCTAGAAATCAATTTCGGCCCATTAGGCCCAATTAAACTTTAAAGGTTCATAAGTGCATTTGGGCTTTATGGATGCGGTTTTGGGCCCAATTGGATGCAATCCAATTTGCCTAAACCCAACTTTGTACAACAAAGCCCAAAAGCCCAATTACAACATTAAAAGTCCAATTTCCAAAATTAGGCCCAAATAATTAAATTACCAAATTCCAAATTCCAATTTAATACATAAAGTGGTCCAACATAATTAATTACCCAATTAACATTTCTAAAACATCATTAGCCTAATTAATCATGCTCATTATCAACAAAACATGTCCAACACATTTTATCAAAAATCAAACCCATATACATGCTTCTTTAGTCTCGTCCAAAGAGGGATTTTTATCTGATTCGAATTCAATCCAATTAATTTCACAATCGATATTAAATCCATATCCCGAATGATTTTCAACACATCCAATGTCCAAAAAATCAAAAAATCCAAGACTAAATAGGGCATCTACCATTCGGCCACCATAAGTAAATTGGGGGAAATTATTCCAAACTAATTTTCATGAAATTGATCCAATCAATCTTCAATTCAACAACATTTAAGCATACTCAATCATCCAATTTCATAAAATCATGCTCAAATTCATTTTACACCAATTTTAAGAATAAGCCCTAAAATTTTCATGCTCAACCTAAGCTCTAGATGCCATTGTTGGTTTCTAATTAGGTCCCAAGATCAATATAAGCATGAAAAATAATTTCGAATACATCAACAGAGGTAGCGGAATACTCACATCGATCGGTTGAGACGATTTAGTGAAGAACAAAACTGAAATTCTGCCCTCCAAAAACGCCATGCTGTGCAGATTTTCTGCCTCCAAAAATCAGATTTTGAGTCAAGAATGAAGCTCCAAGCTTGCGTCAAACGATTCCCGGCTCGTGGGTGGGTTTCCCTATCACCTTCGTATAACTCTTGGAGTGCTAGCTCAAGCCAATTTTGCCACAAATTTGTCCTATTCTCCTTCCCATTCACGTTTTTGTGTGCAGTGGAGAAAAGAAGAAAATGCCCAATTGGGCGTGAGAGAAGAGGCAAGATGAAAGAGAGAGATGTGTAGTTGTTTTTGGCAAAAGTGTATCTAATACACTTAATCTTTCCAAAAATTATTTTCTTTAATTTTAACTTCCAAAAGTCAAAAAGGCAAACTTAAAATAATCTTATATTTCACTCAAGCTTTCAAAAAGCTTTTTCAACTACTAACATCATTATTCACATCAACTCACATCACTTAATAAAGTCACATGTTGTCAAGTCACATCACTCAAAGTGACAAGTGATTTGACGCTTGATGCGACTAATGATTTGACGTTTGATTTGACTTGTGTGCCGCATTCAAATTCGAAATACGAATGTGCTCGCAAATAATCTCAGGCTCGGGTTCGCTAATTCCAAATTAACGAATTTTCCGTTGCGTCGTAATTAAATGATTACGCCTAGCGAAATCGCTATTCACGTCGCTAACGAATTAATTCTAAATTAATTCGTTCGCCCGAATTAAAATCTAATTTTAATTCCGCGTCGAAATCCAATTTCGTTTAATATATCGAATATATTAATTTACCCGATTAATTCTAAATTAATCGTTCTCTCTCTTTAGACGATATTTTATCCCAGATAAAATATCTCAGTAATTAATCCCAGATTAATTTTCTCTCTCATCAAATTAATCCCAGATTAATTAAAGTGCGAGTCATACGTCATCGGTGAATCATTGGGAAGCGACCCATGAGATCCCCGGATATGTTGGCAGTAAATACGGTCGTCGAACTATCCGACACGTAAGTACCAAGTACTACGTTTTACCGATTTTCAAGACAAGGTTGGCTTCTAGCAAAGCGCCATGCCTACCCAATTCTCCGGAAATATCCTTATAGGAATATAAAGATCTATATCAGGCGTAGTATACATAGTATCGTGTATGTCGATCCAGTATCGGATGTCACGTGCTAGGCCTAGGGCTGGAATTGTGTCTGCCCCGTACGAAGCACATGTCGGATGTCTGGTGACTAGTCTCTATAATCGGATAAACCTGACCTTGTCATTTTATCCCGATAGCTGCAACATTTAAGAGACCCATCCGTTATCCTACGTGACCATCATCTCCATATGACTGGAGTGACACTTCCGTCTTGACATCACACCCAACACATTACGATTCTCAATATACTCAATATTGGCGTACACAGAACCGGTTAAAGCCCTAGACGACCTCAACCAAAGTATATTGATTGTCATAAGTATTAGCGGTGCAAGTCTCAGGTTAAGACCAAATACACCTACCCTGATTTCGGACTTCCATAGACACATAGTCATACTACCAATGGAATTCCGATGGGGTCTATCCAGAGCGAAGCTGTTTCCCGTACCATCGGTAAAACACAACCTCCTATTACACTTGCATGAGTATCCTATACCCAAATATATGAGAACTATGCCGTTGTGCCCTCTCAAATGAGCACAAATGTAATATTAGTCTTTTACGTATTTATCGATGTCCAATCTCGATAATACTCTGACTAGGATATTTAATGATTTATCCTACGTGGACTGATACTGTCTCATATCATTCTCTGTCCAGGAACAAATCATAGGGACCTCTCATCATTTATACATATAGGTGATCTAATCACAAATGATAAAGTGCAATCTCATTTGTCTCATAGTTAATTTGTACAACAACACCGTGATCTTTACAAATAGTGACGCTATGGGTCATAATTGTCCAACACCAATGATCAAAAATCAAAATTACCAAGACATTTAGGGCTCTACTACATTCGACCAACAAAAAAATTTGGGGAAAAAATGTTCCAAACATTATTTCATCAATTTGATCCAATCAATCATCAATTAAACACACATATCTAAGCATACTAATTCATCTAATTTCATTAAATCAAGCTCAAATACAATTTACCCCAATTTTAAGCCCTAAATCAATTTCATGCTCAACCTTGCTCAAGATGCCATTGTTGGTTTCTATTAAGGTCCCAAGATCATAAACAGCATGAA
>SKCR01003924.1:0-35772 GCA_019454045.1 Zanthoxylum bungeanum | reverse complement strand
GTGTCTGCCCCGTAAGAAGTATATATCAGATTACAAGCAACTAGTCTCTTTAAATCGGATAATCATGACCAAGTCATATTATCCAGAGGGTTGCAACCATTAGAGTACCAGTTCTGTATCCCTGCGTGATCATCATCTCCATATGACTGAAGTGATACTTCCATCTTGACATCACATCCAGTACACTACGATTCTCCATAAACCCAGAAGAGGCGTACACAGAACCTGCTAAAGTCCTGGACGACCAAAACCAAAGCGTATTGATTGTCGCAAGTACTAGCGATGTAAGTCTCAGGTTAAGACCAAATACAACTACCCTGATGCGGATTCCCAGAGACACATAGACATACTACCAATGGGATTCCGCGGGGTCTATCCAGAGCGAAGTTGTTTCCGTACCATCGGTAAACACAACCTCCTATCACACTTGCATAAGTTTCCAATACTTAAATATATGAGAACTATGCTGTTACGCTTCCATAACACACACAAGTGCAATACTAGTCTATTCCGCATTACGACTAGGGATATTTAATGATTAAACCTTTATGGATTGATACTGTCTCATATCTTATAATCCGGAACTAATCATAGGGACTTTTATCATTTATATATATTAAGTAATCAAATTACAAAATGATAAAATGCAATTTCCATTGCTACATAATTAATTTGTACAAAAACCACAATGTCTTTTACAAATAGTGACGCTATGGGTCATAATTGTTGAGTTTTCTATAAGGTCCCAAGATCAAACAAGTCATGAAATTATGTGTGAACACATCAACGGAGGTAGCAGAATACTCACATTGATCGGTAGAGTCGATTTGGAGACGATTCAAGCCCAAAAATGCACTGCCATGTAAGCCTACTGCATGCAGTCCACTGCCTACAAAAAACAGAAAATTGAGTGAAGAAACGGAGCTCCAATCATCGTCGGATGGATCCCGTCTCATGGGGGAACCTCCCTACCACCTTCGCAAGACTTGTAAGTGTGCTAGCACTTGATTTCTCACCATGAGAAACCACTCTTGCTTCCCTTTAGCTCACGCCCAAACTGGTTCAAAACCAGTGAAGAAATGGCCACCATTGCCGTGAGAGGAAGAGAGAATTTGAGAGAGAAGAAGTTTTGTGTTGTGTGATTAAAATGATTTACCAAAAATCAATTTATATTTATGCCATAATTTCATTAAACAAATAATAAACTTATGACACAAATCATGCAAAGGCTTAAAGTGTCAAACACTTCATTTCCATGCATTACCATTGAGTGCAATGTACACAATCTCCATGCAAAGCATTAGAGTATCAAATAAGCATAATATGACATGTGTCAAAGTTAATGCATAACATGACATGTGTCATGTGGGCCCCACACGTTTCCCAATGAAAGTGGGCCCACGTGCACTCACGCGTTCGGGTTCGATATTTCCGAATACCGAGCTTACGTCACGACGTTAATTCAATCGAATTTAAATAAATAATTACGCCTGGCGAAATTATTATTTACGTCGCTAACGAATTAATTCTGAATTAACTCGTTTGCCCGAATTAAAATCTAATTTTAATTCCGCGTCGAAATCTAATTTCGTTTAATATATCGAATATATTAATTCATCGATTAATTCCAAATTAATCGTTCTCTCTCTTTAGACGACATTTTATCCCGGATAAATATCTCCGTTATTAATCCTAGATTAATTTTCTCTCTTTCTATTATAATCCCAGATTATTCAAGAGTGCAAGTTGTGCGTCATCGGTGGATTATCGGGAAGCGACCCATGAGATCCCCAGATAATCTGGCAGTAAATACGGTCGTCGGAGTATCCGAATCACGTACGTACCAAGTACTACGTTCTACCGATTTACGAGACAAGGTCGACTCCTAGCAAAGCACCAAGTCTTCCCAGGTTCTCCGGACATATTCATCAAAGAATATCTAGATCTGTATCAAGCGTAGTATACAATTGTATTGTGCATATCGGCCCAGTATCGGATAATCACGTGCTAGGGCTGGGGCTGGATAAGTGTCTGCCCCGTCCGAAACACATATCGGATGTCTGGTAGCTAGGCTCTATAATCGGATATTCATGACCTGGTCATAATATCACGATTGGATGCGCATCACTAAAAGAGCACTAATACCGTATCCTGCGTGACATCATCTCCATTATGACTGGAGTGACACTTCCGTCTTGACATCACATCCAATACACTACGATTCCTGATAAACCCAGAAGAGGTGAACACAGAACCAGTTAAGATCCCCCACCACCACCAAAACCAAAGTTTACCGATTGTCGTAAGTATTAGCGATGTAAGTCTCAGGTTAAGACTATACACACCTACCTTGATTTCGGCCTCCCATAGACACCTAGTCATAATACCAATGGGATTCCGAAGGGTCTATCCAGAGCGAAGCTGTTTCCCGTACCATCGGTGAAACACGACCTCCTATCGCACTTGCATAAGTATCCAATACTTATATATATGAGAACTATGCCGTTGTGCCCTCACAACGCGCACAAGTGCAATACTAGCCTATTCCGCATTATCGATGTCCAGTCTCGATAATACTACGGCTAGGGATATTTAATGATTAATCCTTCGTGGACTGATACTGTCTCATATCATCTCAATCCAGGAACTAATCATAGGGACCTCTCTTCATTTATATATCTAAGGTGATCTAATCACAAATGACGAGAGTGCAATTTCCTTGTTACATAGTTAATTTGCTACAACAACACAATGATCTGTGCAAATAGTGACGCTATGGGTCATTTTGTCCAACAATAATTGTCTAACAACTACCTATGAGCATATGTTACCATGTTGTTGATAATATTTTTCAAATGAGCATATAAAGATCAAATTTAAATAATGTTATGGAGAATTCACAAATTAAATGATTCAAAAAGAAGGGAATAACAAATAACGTGTCACGAATTATATTGAGATTCGTCTTAGAAGTGAAAACTCCTTACACAACCACCTCTGAACAACAATTCCACTTGGTTTAGAAAACAAATTTATTATTAGTTTGTGTGTATATATGGATATATATTCTTATACATAAAATAACAATAAAGTAAAAATATCAATGAAACATAAAAGTTTTCTAGTAAACTATCCCCTCTCCCAACCAAAATGAGACATTGTCCCCAATGTTTAAAGAAAGAGAAATATAGTTTAGAAGATATCTCCTGGTTAGTGTGGAATTGACAGTTACAGCTACGACTAAAGATTACAGATTAAGATCCAAGTTTACTATGTGCTTTTTGCCACGATTGTTACCGGACCAGTTCAATTTGGAAAGAATATGGTCAATTTTTGGTTCATAAGCTAAGAGTTGGTCAATTAAATCATCAGTTTTTCTTGCAATTAGGAAGATATCTCTTACTGATTTTGAAATAAACCCATTTCTTTTGGCATCTTCAAGAAATACAAAAATAAAATCGAAAAATCCATTAACATTAAACAGCCTAATGGATTTTTGGTGAATATTCAAGTTTGCCCATGACGCAACTGTCAATATTTCTTCCAACGTTCTTAGCCCACTTGGTAAATCAATAAAAGCATCAACATGATTGATCATTTCAATGAGTCTTTTAGACATACCTGGGACAATACATTCTCCTCCGTTTGATTTTTCCGATGATGTTGTCCTCTGTTAAGGGTTTTGGAATGATCGCCATGTAAGTGTCCTAGACATGCCAAGGATCTCTAAACATTGATTCAAGTGTGAATAATCAAGTAAGTTGTGGAAAATACTTACAATGAACGGATGAGAAATTCAAAACTTTCTTTGTATGTTGGAAGCTCCAAGCTTTGAAAATGAATTCCAAACTCAAGGGTGAGTTTCCCTATCACCTTGTTCAACTCTTAAAGTGCTAGATTTGATCAATTTTGTGAAGCAAAATTCTTCCCTATGAAGCTTGAAGCTCTCGGCCAAGAGAGAAAAAGAGAGAGAGAGAGAGAGTTTTTCAACTTGTTACAAAAATTGGTATATGTTTTTCAAAAACAAAACTTGTTAAGGAATCTTTGGTTGTGTGAAAGTTACATTAAATGAGCTCAACCACTTCCATCAACTTTGTGACAAGTTGATGCAAGTAAAATGGGTCCCACCACTTTAAAGTCAAAGTTTGAGTTGGCTTACTCAACACACAACTAAGCTTTGGGCACGAGTTCGTTTAATCCGACTAAACGAATTTTCCGTCGCTAAATAATTAAATCCAATTTAATTAAATATTATGCCTCATAAAATTATTACGAAAGTCACTTACGAATTAATACCAAATTAATTCGTTCGCTTGAATTAAAATCCAATTTCAATTAATATATCCGATATATTTTTAGCCCAAATAGATAAATTAAATAGAAAAATCCAACTTAACTATTAAATTTATTTTACCGATTAATTCCAAATTAATCACTTTCTCTCTTCTACACGAATTTAATCCCAGATTAATTCTTGCCACAATTAATCCCATATTAATTTTCTCTCTCATAATTAATCCCAGATTAATTCTATTTGAGTCGAATGTCATTGGTGAATCTTTGGGAAGCCACCCAAGAGATTCCTGGATATGTTGGCAGGAAATACGGTCGTCGGACTATCCGACACATGCGTACCCCGTACCACGTTCTCACCGATTTACAAGACATGGTTGGCTTTTAGCAAAGCACCGTGCCTACCCAATTCTCCAGAAATATTCAACGGAGAATTAATAATCTGTATCAGGCGTAGTATACAAAGTATTGCATAATACGATCCAGTATCAGATGTCACATGCTAGGCCTAGGGCTGAAATTGTGTCTGCCCCGTACGAAGCATATATCGGATCACTGGCAACTAGTCTCTGTAATCGGATAATCATGACCTAGTCATACTATCTCGATCGCTGCAATATTTAAGAGTACTAGTTTCGTATCCCTGCGTGATCATCATCTTCATATGACTGAAGTGATACTTTCATCTTGACATCACACCCAATACACTACGATTCTCAGTATACCCAGAAGAGGCGTACACAGAACCTGATTGACACAAGTATTAGCGATGCAAGTCTCAGGTTAAGACCAAATACACCTACCCTGATTCGGATTCCCATAGACACATAGTCATACTACCAATGGGATTTCGAGGGGTCTATCCAGAGCGAAGCTGTTCCCGGTCCAACGGCTAACAGAACCTCCTATCACACTTGCATAAGTATCCAATACTTAAATATATGAGAACTATGCTGTTAACCTTCCATAACACGCACAAGTGTAATACTAGTCTATTCCGCATTATCGATGTCCAGTCTCGATAATACTACGACTATGGATGTTTAATGATTAAACTGTTCGTGGATTAATATTGTCTCATATATTATCAATCCGGAACTAATCATAAGGACTTTTATCATTTATATATCCAAGTAATCCAATCACAAAATGATAAAATAGTAATTTCCTTTGTCACATAGTTAATTTGTACAAAAACACAATGTCTTTTACAAATAGTGATGCTATGGGTCATAATTGTCCAACACCCTAAAACCTGACTGCCACCTTATTGTACAGCCTTTTAAATACACCCCATCAATCCTAGATTGCCACTACCATTTACTAAGTGCATGTTTCTGTTTGCCATAACTCTACCCAATTCTCTCGTCTCCTTAACAAATTCTGGTTTAGTTCCGGAGCTAGTTCCACAAAACACACATATATTAGTGAATCGTCATTTTGAAGTTGTCTCCTTTTAACCTATCTCTCTTAGCTAGATGTGTTGAAGAGACAGAAGTAACGAGCGAAATTTATAAATCCTGAAAAGGGTGAGTAATAAATGTACTAATACCTCGAAAATGATAATTATTAGGGAACTAGATCGTGAACAAAAAAAAGGTTAGATACTGTCGGCAAAAAGTAAATCAAAACAGTCATTTAAAGTAAAGGAAATCAAAATAATAATTTAAAATAATATATACTGGTAGTTGTGATTGTGGCTCACACCTTCCTCTGGTTTTACGTTCACTAACGGCTTGAACGCCCTCTATGGGTAGGGATAGGCTTCCCATCCAACTTTTTTATAAATTGGCAAACATGGTCTTTTAAAATCAGATTCTCGAGACTGTATTGTTGTCTTTCTTTTTGAAATTATATATGTAACTTGAGAATCTCTCGATGAACATATCCAATAGGAAGCGTCTCAAGAGTAAATGATATATCATCCAAAGACTCCTTACCGAAGCCATCCCTAATAAATTGAATTTTATCTTCGCGATTATCAGACACCATTCCTAAAGAATGACAACGAGTGTTGCACGTACAACGTGCACACTTATAATAAACACCTAATTGTTTAGCTCTTCATTTTTTAGTATATGTGTTTTCTCTAAACCAGACATGTAAGAAATGAAAGAGTCAGATGAGTCACCTGCCAACGAACTTTTTCTTCAATTACCCAACGGATATCACTAGGAATACCATGAATCATAAGAAGCCTCATCCTTTCTATGGGTGCTTTGTAAATCTTTATCAGAGCATTTTGGGGAAGAGAATGAAAATATTTATGGAGGTTTGCGAGAGTTTCTTCCATGCTTAGGTTTGTAGGGTATCAGTAATTTTAGGAGACTGAAATAACTGACTTTGAGTCACGGAGTACCGTTATCCGCTGCTTTACCAGGGTGTGGGTAAAAAAAAGACAAAAATACTACAAAACTAAGAAAAATGAAAATTAGAGAAATATTAAACAGAAAATAAAAGAAACTACATCAATCACGGTACACTGCGTTTGACAGGAAAAAAGTTTCTTGAAAATTTGAACACTCCAAAAATGGTTTCAGACGTTGTCCATTTACTTTAAATACATCACCATCCCTAAGATTCTCAATGTCAATAGCCTCGTATGGGTAAACGTGTTTCACAATGAATGTGCCACTCCATTTGGATTTTAGTTTTCCAGGAAATAAATGAAGACGAGAATTATAAAGCAAAACCTTTTGACCAACTTCAAATATTTTTCGTGAAATTCGACTATCATAAGAATTTTTGTATTCTCATATTAATCATTCCTTAACTCTTCAATTTCATTTAATTACAATTTACGTTCATGTCCGACATTTTCAAGGTTTGAATTGAATGCTTTAATAGCCCAATATGCTTTATGCTCAAGTTCTACAGGCAAATGACAAGGTTAAAGTAGATGATATGGGGACATTCCTAAAGATGTTTTGAAAGCTGTTCGGTATGCCCAAAGTGCATCAGTTAGTCAAAGAGACCAATCTTTAAGATTTGGGTTAACCGTTTTTTCTAAAATTTGTTTAATTTCCTTATTCGCTAATTCAACTTGACTGTTTGTCTGGGGGTGATAGGAGGTGGAAACTTTGTGTGTGACTCCATACTTTTTCATTAATGACTCAAAGGGTCTATTACAAAAGTGTTTACCTTCATCACTTATGATGTCCCGAAGGATTCGAACTCGACTCAACATGTTTTCTTTTAAAAATTTGATCATAGTTGTGTGATCATTGTTCCGATAAGGAGTTGCCTCGACCCATTTTGAGACATAATCAACTGCAACTAAAATATATAAAAATCCAAATGATGGTGGAAATGGGCCCATGAAATCTATCCCCAAACAATCAAAGATTTTGGCGACAAGGATGATATTTAAAGGCATCATGTTTCTTTTTGAAATGGATCCCAACTTTTGACAGTTTTCGCAAATTTTGCAAAAAGTGTGTGTATCATTAAAAATGGTGGGCCAATAAAATCCACACTGCAAAATTTTTGCAGCGGTTTTCTTAGATGAAAAATGACCTACACATGCTTCTGATTGACAAAATTGAATAACACCACTTATCTCATTTTCTGGTATGCATCGTCTGAAAATCTGATCAAGGCAACATTTAAACATATATGGATCATCCCAGTAGAATATTTTGACTTCGGTCAAAAATTTCCTCATATCTTGTTGGCTCAAGTCTGGAGGTATCTTTCATATTGCAAGAAAATTGACAATATTAGCAAACCAAGACATTGTGTTTACAAAGAATAAAAACTCATCGGGAAAGAATTCATTGATGGGAGTTGTATCAATTAGTGACTCATTTGTGAGTCTCGATAAATGATCTGCAACCACGTTCTCTGCCTCTTTCTTGTCTTTGATTGTGAAGCAAAAAAATCCACCGTATTAATCTTGCTTTGGCATCTTGTTTAGACATCAAATATCTAACAACAGCATGATCGGAATACATAATGGTTGAATAACTGATTAAATATGGTCGAAATTTATCCAATGCAAAAGATTGATAATTTTTTCGAATGATTTTTGACATTCTTCTGTCCATTCAAATATTGCATCTTTTAATATGAGGTTACATAAGGGTCTGGATATGGTACTAAAGTTTTTAATGAACCTCCTATAAAATCATGCATGTCCTAAGAAAGAATGGATTTCTTTGACTGTTTTTGGTGATGGTAATTTAGAAATTACCTCTATTTTTACCTTGTCAACCTCAATACATTTAGATGACACAACGTGACCAAAAACAATTCCTGAATTAATCATGAAATGACATTTTCCCAATTTAACACAAGTCATTTTTCTTCACATCTTTTCAAAATATTTTCCAAATTATTCAAGTAATTATCAAATGAATTCCCAAAAATAAATATATCATCCATAAAGACCTCTAAACAGTGTTCAACCATGTCACTAAATTTGCTTAACATGCATCATTGGAATGTTGCAGGTGCATTACAAAGTCCAAAAGGCATTTTCTTAAATGCAAATGTTCCCAAGGGGCATGTGAATGTGGTATTTTCCCGGTCTTCTAAAGCAATGGGAATCTAATAATAACTCGAGTAACCATTAAGAAAATAATAGTATGGATGTCCAGTTACTCTTTCTAAAATTTGGTCAAGAAATGGTAAAGGAAAATGATCTTTTTTAGTTGTGTCATTCAGTTTTCTATAATCAATGCACATACGCCAACTAGATGAAAAGCGGGTTGGGATTAATTATCCTTTATCATTTTTTACAACAGTAATTCCAGACTTTTTGGGTACAACGTGTGTAGGACTTACCCACTTACTATCAGAGATATGGTAGATAATGCCTACATCAAGAAGTTTAAGGACCTCGGTTTTTACAACTTCTTTCATGTGGGGGTTTAATCTTCTTTAGGGTTGACGATATGTCCAAGCACTATCTTCTAAATGTATTCTGTGTGTGCAGATTAATGGATTAATGCCTTTTATGTCTTTTAAAGTCCATCCAATTGCCAGTTTATGTTCTTTCAACACATTTAAAAGTTTACCTTCTTGATCGCTTGTGAGAGAAGAAGAAATTACCCCAAGGTAAGTTTGATTATCTTCTAGAAATGCATATTTCAGTCCTTCTGGCAAAGCTTTCAACTCCAAATTGGGTGCTTCTTCGTGTTTTCCTTCTTCTAGTGTTCTTAGTTCTTCCAAATTTTTTATCTCTCCGTTGTCTTCCCATACCTGCCTAGAGTCAAGTAGAAAATCATTAGTAATATCCGAATCTATTTGCGCACTTGACTCAACAAAATTAGCAATACAAAATTCCATGGAATCAGATAAATTCCCTTGAATATGCTCATCTACAATAGGTTCAATTGATTTTATGCTTTCGTTTTCATTATCCTCGTCATATGGCTGTTTACACATGTTAAAAATATTTAGCTCTAATGTCATGTTGCCAAAAGAAAGATTCATGATTCCATTCCTGCAATTAATTAAAGTGTAAGTTGTTGCTAAAAATTGGCGACCAAGTATTACAAGGATTGGCTTATAAATGTCTGTCACAGGTTGTGTTTCTAAAATAATAAAATCCACAGGATATATGAATTTATCGATTTGAAATAACACATCTTCCACAATTCCTTTTGGTACCTTAATTGATCTATCGACAAGTAAAAGAGTAGTTGAGGTTGGTTTCATCTCACCGATATTTAGTTGTTGGTAAACCAAAAATGGAAGTAAATTTTCACTAGCTTCAAGATCAAGCAAAACATGTTCAATGTTTTGATTTCCAATAATACAATAAATAGTTGGACAATCAGAGTCTTTGTATTTTAATGCATTATTGGTTGAAAGAATGGAACTTACCTATTCAACTAGAAAAGCTTTCTTTCTTACGTGATGTTTTCTTTTAAAGATGCATAGATCTTTCAGAAATTTGGCATAAGATGGTATCTGTTGGATGACATCTAACAAAGGAATATTGACCTTTACCTATTTGAATATTTCATAAATTTCTGGGGAATGGTTCAATTTCTTTATTTTTAATGCTTAAGGGAATGAAGGTGCATGTGACAAATTATTATTATCAACGACGGGTAATGGTTCATCAACATCTTCCTTACCCTCTGAATCTGTTTTATTCTCAACTTTATGAGGTTCAAGAATAGGTTTGTGGATGTCCCTACCACTACGAAGAGTAATAACAGATTTGACTTGGTCTAAGTGTTGATTTCCAGAACTACCCTCGTGAGAATTTAAATGACCCTTGGGATTTGACTATGATTGTGCAGGAAACTTTCATTTCTCATTAAGGGTTAATGCATATGTAATTTTAGTAAAAAGTTTCTCTTAAATCATTCATCGTTTGTGCATTTTGGTTATTGACGGCTTCCTGTTTTTCCATGAATGCATTCAAGGTATCCTCAATGGTTTTCCTAGATGGTAGGACATATGGTGCATAATTCTGGGAATTTCGGAAATTCTAGTGAACCTGAGGAGGTTGTTGTGAGGATTGTGATTGGTTATCATTCCTCTAATTGAAGTTTGGATGGTTTCTCCAACCAGAATTGTAGGTTTGTGAGTATGGATTTTGATTTGGTCTATTGAATGTGTTTACGGAACTGACTTGGTCATGGAGATATTTTTTTAGGGCTGGCAAAGATGGGTAAACTTGTGTGACATGTTCATTAGAATTACAGATTTGACATAGGACTTCCTGAACTGACTTGACATGATCACTCTTCCTTGCTTCTAAAGATTCAATTTTTTTAGATAGAAATTCATACTTGGCAGCAAGGTCATGGTCTTCCTTAAGGTTAAACATACCTCTACCAGATGGTTGTGGTTTTACAGACGACTCATAGGTGCCAACTGTATCCTATTATTGTGCATTTTCTGCTATGTGCTCTAATTAATCTAGTGCATCTTCGGGATCTTTGTCCCTAAACTCACCATTACACATCATCTCCACTACTTGTTTACCTTGGGGTGTTAACCCCTCGTAGAAATAGGCAACCAGCCTCCATGTTTCAAACCAGTGATGTGGATAAATATTTAACATCTCTTTAAATCTCTCCCAACATTGGTAAAGTGTTTCCCCCGACTCTTTTGTGAAGGTTGTGATTCTCCTCTTAAAGGAATTTGTTCTATGAGGGGGAAAGAACTTTTTAAGAAACTATTTTTGTAAATCATCCCATGTTCTAATAGATCCCGACCTAAGGTTTTGCAGCCAAATTTTAGCTTTATCCTTTAAAGAAAATAGAAAAAACTTTAAACGAATTATATTCATGCTACAATTTTGGTATGTGTAAGTGTTACATAGCTCTTCAAACTCCCTTAAGTGCTGATAAGGATTCTCTGATTCTAGACCGTAGAATGTGGGCAAAATATGGATGATACCTAATTTAAAATTGAAACGTGTTGCATCCGGAGGAAAAACAATACAAGATGGCGATCATGTCCTAGTGAGATTCATGAATTGTCTGAGTATCCTAGGATGATTAGTATCTCTGTGCTGAGACTCATTTTCTTCATGATTAACTGGATTTTCAATTTGGTTCTCGGCCATTTTGAAGAACGATGAAGGTGATGGAGATTCTCTGTTTAGTCTTCCGCTGGATGATCGAGACCAGTGTCTCATGCAACCTAAATAAAAAAATAAAACAAAAACAAATACAATATTTACAAAAAGGAAATTAATGACAAGATAAAAAAATAAAGAAAAAGAAAAAGAAAAATTATTTTATCTACTAAATAATGATTCACAGGCAACGGCGCCAAAAACTTGACACGCTCACAAAGTGGTCTTTTATTCCCAAGTATAAGAGTGTCAAAGTAATAAAATAACCCGGTAAGTCCGGGATCGATCCATAGGAAATAGATTTAGTATGATAAAATAATAGTAAAAAAGGAAAGAAAAAGGTTTGATTTGTTAAAGTTGTTGGAAATTTTAGGTTTAAACTGCAATGATAAAATGAAATGCTGGAGTTAAGGGATCCATTTTTAATTTTTCAAATCTAGAAATCACGCTTTATTATAATATGTAAATTTTCATTTTTACCCAATTAATTTATCTCAGGAATTAATTATGCCAATATTTAGAACCGGTCATAAAGGCGGTAGTCATTTCTGTCGATAACTAGTCCTGCCAAGGTACTAAGTATGCCAAAAACATAAAACCAGCCATAAAGGCGGTGATACCGTATAAAACCCGCCATATAGGCGGTAGCGAGATAAAACCAGCCTTATAGGCGGTAGCTAATTATGTCAATAATTAATCTAGATCTAAATCAAGTTTTAATCATTAGATTATAATTTATTTATTACAATATAGGCGAGATTGATCTAAATTTTCATTATAAAAGCTTCTCCCATTACCCTAGCGAAAAGAAATTACAGAAATCTTAAATAGAAATAAACACACAAGACACTCTCTTCCAAAGTCTATACAGAAGTAGGAAAGAAAAGTATGAAAATTTCTTCTGCCGGAGGCTTCAATTTATAGGCAAAATTTGGTCGGTGCGTCGCGACGCCAAGGCTCTGCGCATCGCGACATGCATGTCACATTAGGGACACGTGTCAAGAAAATAGCGCGTTCCGCGGTGTCTTCGGCTTATTAGGCGCGTCACGACGAGCATATATTTTTATGTCGCGACGCGGAAGCTGTTTTTCTATTTTTGCCATTTCCAATTCTGGCTTTCTCTATCAAGCTTCCGAGCAGTATTTTACCTACCAAATAACAAAAATAACACGATAAAAATACACAAAATATTACTGAAAATTCGTAATTAACCTAAGTTCTGACCCTATGCGGAATTAAACACAATAATCAAGGCAAATCCTGATTACTGTAACTATGAGATTCTAACAGGCAATAACAATGTCAACCAACAACAATAAAATCCACAATATCAATTCAATGCAAAATATAAATTGCGCGAAATAAAACAATCATAAAAAATAACCACAATAATTTCGGTGACGAAGTGGAAAACGCGTGCGAGTAAAAAACTACTTCGGGTATCTCATCTACCTGCCCAATCCACTATGTAGAGAAAAACTTACAGCGATGGTCAAGACCTATGGTGGCAACTTCACTGACTCAAGTACCTCTAGACTGCAAGAACTCAAGGAACTCCTTAAGCCCATATCCAACGATTTTCTTCAGAACATCTGAAGTCTCTAAGTGAATCAAATCCTTACGCATGCCCGAACCCCGACTACCGAGCTTCCTTCTTGAGAACTCTGAAGGATTAGGAATTTTCGATTTGGTTGTGTTGAAGGTTTATCAAAGAATGATTCTCACCATTAACAAAGAAGACAAGAGGATGAAGAAGTCTTCAATGGTGGAATCAAGAAGGTTGAAAGCTTTGAGAGATTTTGGCTTAAGGAAAATGTGTTTCAACTATCGGGGATGATGGCTACATGTTCTATTTATAGGTAGGGTGAAAAGCTAGGGTTTTTCAAAGGCAAAAGGTTGAAAAACGTGTTCAGATGCGACTAGGGTTCGAACGCTTACTCAAACGCTGCACGAACACGCGCCTACCGGAAAGACTCATTCGAACGCCACTCGAACGCACCACGAACGCATGATTTCTGGAATGTCCCTGTTCGAACGCACCAAGAATGTGACTTGAACGTTTGCTCTCTGGAATGATCTCATTCGAACCCAATAAGAATGTGCCTTGAACGTTTGCTCTCTGGAATGTGTCGTTCGAACCCAATGTAGAACGTGCCACTAACGCCACTCGTTCGAACGCCTAAACGAACGTGCCACTAACGAAGATGCTTCAGCTTTGCAAAAACCAGTCCAATTGCTCCAAGTACTAGAAGATAAATTACAACTCAATTGAACTTGTTTTTTCACAGGCATTACCAATAAAAATGGAACTAACAATCTCCCCCTTTGGCATTCCGTGATAAAACACTACCTAATACAAAGACTACGGTAATAGACCCAAAAAGAAAAATAGTCAACTGTCAACCATCAAAACAATGACTTATTACATTAGGACTTGATCTAATACCTAACCAAGTAGACTTGAAATCAATGCCACCTCAGCAACAAACCTGCTTACTTGAAACATCCACAAACAACAATATACCGTGAAAAGCATTGGGATTATCAAGTATAATATAAAACAAGTATAAAACTCATGCATTTACAGGTAGATATCCTTCTCCCTCTTAATCATAACTCTCCTTAAAACAGAGATATCAAAAGGATATTCTACGGTACTACTCCCCCTTAATCTAGATATTCTACGGTACTACTCCCACTTAATCTACTCTCCCTCTTTTTGTCATGAAATGACAAAGGATGAGATACCATGATAAATAACAGGAGAAAAACACATGCAAGAGTATATGCAAACAAAACTTAATCCCCCTTACTAACAGGCCCACACAGTTAGCTTAAAATCAAACGGGAAGTAGACACTCAAAGATGTGCAACATAAATGGTATGCAATGACATGGAGCACACACAAGCACATCATGAGGTAAAAAAGGCTTATCAAAAAACTGACTGAAACAACACTTCAAGCAAATACAATGATACCCAGTCAGTATTCAGCTGTTTATGACAAGAAACAATATGCATCATTTTAACTTTGGCTGAAGACAACACTTATGCATATGACATAAACACCACAACATAACAAGAACTTGCGTGAAAAATAAGTGCACAATGAATAAAGGCTTAAGACCTTATTTTATGAGCTAGACACAGCCAAAGAAATTCATCTCATAATAAACCAAGTCCACAAAAATAGATGTTCAAACTCAGCACCACTAGGACCTGAAATTAAGCAACATTGGTTGTATGCTATGATATTTTCCCCATAACAATCATGAGCTCATAAATAATAACTCTTTCGAGTGAATGGTTTTTGCCCTTATCTTTTGAATTTGGCCCATTGGCTCTTTTGCACTTGAGTCTCATGTAAAATTCCTTTTTTTAAAAAATTTATTTCTGTTTGCTTTTACAAGGGGATAGCAAGGTCATATAGTCAAAGGTCACACTATTTAATGAACAAGGTATGGTAGAAATTAGATTGCCAGTCCAAAAACTCATACATGCGACCAAGCCTTGACAAAATAAAATCGTGTATGTGAGGTGCAAACACAAGATATACAGAGGGTTTTTATCACACACACCTATGCATATAAAGCATCAAGAAAAATAGAAGCATATTACACATGCATAACCATATATCCTACATACCAGGATCACATGCACATGCTATTCATGCTCTAACAGGCCATAAAAATATTTTTGGTCTTTTCAAATTATATATATATATTTTTGATTTTTCAGTTTTAACACACAAAATGGCTTGACAATATCCAATAGTACGTGTAGTTGTATCCCGAGTTCAGATCATACTACCGTCCATTCGGAATCGACTATGAAATTTATTTCTTGGTTTCTATCATATATACCAAGAGATATATATCAAAACAAGACACACACACCCATATGCAGTGAAATAAAAGAATTAAACGTGCAAAAATATAAAACACACACACACACACATGCAATGGGAAAACAAATGTAACTTCTAGGAAGAGTTACACCGAAGTGCACTCTCATCATGCATGTCAGGATCAAGGCATTCAGAAGTATATGGGAAGACATCTTGCTTCCTCACCCAAATTTTCTTAGGAATCTCTTGCACTTGAGAATTCCTAGTCAAGAAATCAAGTTTCTCACTAAGGAATTGAGCTTGTTTGGTTAGTACAGAAACTTTTGACACTAGATTTGAGGAATCAAATCTATGTGACACACTGTTAGGCCTTTTCTTATGTTTGTGCATCATAAAACACATAGGCATAATATGTCATATCTTGCCACAGTGATGGCACACAGACACAAACCTCGGATGAGAGCGAGGTTAACCCACAACACCTCTAGATCGAGGTTGGGTCACAGGACGAGGAACAAAATGAGGAATCACATGACTACACATTACAGACTTCTTACCTAAGTCATTTTTAGGAGGGTTAGGCATAGCTCTAGACGATAACGCCTTGTTGTAGTTAGGCTCAGAACTAATACCTAACATACGGTCCACTTTCTTATTCCCACTAGAAAATACAGACAACTGGGTTCTAACATCTTCAAGTTCAGCCTCTAAAGTTTGGACCCTATCAACTAGGCTTATGTTCCTCTTCTCCAGGTCATCTACCATCAAGAGGCTTTGCTCAAATTTGGCTTGAGCTTCATTCTTTTCTAGCTCAACTAGTTTTAGCCTCTTATTGACCTCTATATTAGTCTTCTTAATAGCTAAACTCTCATTAAACAATTCAATATAAGCTACCTGAAGACTTTCCACATCAACAGACTCATCGAGAGAGACTTCTGAATCAACATCATTAACTTCATTCTCTCTCTCATTAGGCACACTAGCAGAAAAGGCCATATAATTTCTCTTGTCTTTAAGAGACTCATCAGAAGTATAACCACCTTCTGAATCACTAAGAGAGGCTGCCATGGCTTTTTTGCCTTTAGCCTTAAGGTATGTGGGACACTCGGATCTAACGTGCCCATATCCTTCACATTTATGGCACTGGATATTACGGGGTCTCCTACCCTTATCCTCTCTAGACTCACTCATGCTATGTCTACTCTCTCTAGGCCTATCCTCCATATCCCTGTCACTACTATGGCCACTCTTCTTCAGCTTAAGAAATTCCTAAACTTCTTTGCAAAGAAGGCCAAATCATGATCCGTGAGGGTATCCTCATCACTAGACGAACCATGAACAACTTCCTTCACGATCTTCATCGCTATATTTTTGGGCTTTTGATATCAATGAAGTTTTTTCTCGTAAACCTACAGTTTTCCTACAAGGTCTTCTAACTTAAGCTGATCGAGGTCATTGCTTTCCTCGATGGCGGTGATATTGGGTAGGAATTTATCATGCATGGATCTAAGGATTTTCCTAACTATTCTACTGGTAGGAATAGTCTCACCTAGGTTAAAGCTTGAGTTAACGATATCGTTAATTTCAGCATAGAACTCATCAAAATCCTGGAGTCTATTATTTTTGACATATAATTTGCCCTCATGAACAGTCTGCAGGATGTCCCAAGCATCCTTGGCTATCTCACAAATTGAGATTCTCCTAAATTCAGCAGAATAAACAGCACCATGTATGGCATTAATTGCCTTGCTGTTCCTATTGCTAGCATCAAATTTTTCCTTGGTCCAGGTCAATTTGTCTTTAGGGGAAGAGACCCCATCAACTATAACAATGGGAGGTTTCCACCTGTGTTCTACTGTCATCTAGACCCTCTCATCTAAGGACTTAAGGAACGCTCTCATGCGAACCTTCCAATGTAAATATTATGTGCCATTAAAAAATGACGGACAATTTAAAGATTGACTACGTTCTATAGCTAATGGGTCAAGGAACAAGTTCAGGCTCTGATACCAATTGAAAATTCGTAATTAACCTAAGTTCTGACCCTATACGGAATTAAACACAATAATCAAGACAAGTCCTGATTACTGTATCTATGAGATTCTAACAGGCAATAACAATGTCAACCAACAACAATAAAATCCATAATATCAATTCAATGCAAAATATAAATTGCGGAAAATAAAACAATCACACAAAATCAACACAATAATTTTGGTGGCGAAGTGGAAAACTCGTACAAGTAAAAAACCACTCCGAGTATCTCGGCTACCAGCCCAATCCACTATGTAGAGAAAAACTTACAGCGATGGTCAAGACCTATGGTGGCAACTCCATCGACTCAAGTACCTCTAGACTGCAAGAACTCAAGGAACTCCTTAAGCCCATATCCAACTATATTCTTTAGAACCTCTGAAGTCTCTGAGTGAATCAAATCCTTACGCACGCCCGAACTTCGACTACCGATCTTCCTCCTTGAGAACTCTAAAGAATTAGGAATTTTCGGTTTGGTTGTGTTGAAGGTTTATCAAAGAACGATTCTCACCATTAACAAAGAAGACAAGAGGATGAAGAAGTCTTCAATGGTGGAATCAAGAAGGTTGAAAGCTTTGAGAGATTTTGGCTCAAGGAAAATGTGTTTCAACTATCGGGGATGGTGGCTACATGTTCTATTTATAAGTAGGGGTGAAAAGCTAGGGGTTTTCAAAGGTAAAAGGCTGAAAAACGCGTTCAGATACGACTGGCATTCAAACTCTTACTCAAACAATGCACGAATGCGCGCCTACTGGAAATACTTGTTCGAACGCCACTCAAACACACCACGAACGGATGCTCTCTGGAATGTCCCCGTTCGAACACACCAAGAACGTGACTCGAACATTTACACTCTGGAATGATCTCGTTCGAACCCAACAAGAACGTGCCTTGAATGTTTGCTCTCTGGAATATTTCGTTCTAACCCAATGTAGAACGTGCCACTAACGCCACACGTTCGAACGCCTAAACGAACGCACCACTAACGAAGATGCTTCAGCTTTGCCAAAAACCAGTCCAATTGCTCCAAGTACTAGAAGATAAATTACAACTCAATTGAATTTGTTTTGTCACGGGCGTTGCCAATAAAAATGGAACTAACAATAACTTATAATATTATTTCACAAACGTGCTAAAATTAATGGGATTAGTGAAACTACAAGTGTAAAATGATTGATTTATCGTATAATAAATATGCACTTTTTAGTGTTCATCAGTTACTGCCTATATGGTTAGTTTTATTTATTGGCATAATTGAGAACCTAACTGGACTTGTTATTGACAAAAGTTATTACTGCTTTTATGGCTGGTTTTATATGTTTTGGCATAATTAATTTATAAAATAAATTAATTGGGTAATAAGGATAATTTATATATTATAAAAAGTGAGATTTCTATATTTGAAATATCAAAAGTGGAACCCTAGCCCCAATATTTTATTTTATTGTTGCAGTCCAATTAAAAAGTTTCAATCACTTCAAACAATTCAAACTTTTTTCTTTTCACTCAAATTATTATTTTATCCTATTAAATCTATTCCATGTGGATCGACCTTACTTCGACACTATTTTACTTGGGAGTAAAGAATCACTTTGTGAGTGTGTCAAGTTTTTGGCGCCGTTGTCGGGGATAAATTTAGTAGATAGAATAATCCTTGTATATTTTTTCTTTCTTATTTTTAATATTTGTATTTCTTTTTCTTTTTTTATTGTATTTTTTGCATCTCATTTTTCTTTTCCTTTGTATTTGTATAGATCCAGAATGTCCTGATTGATCCTAAATGAATCATGAACTCAGACATCTCACATACAGACATACCATGTATTTAATTCTTCAAGGTTTAAGGAGACAAAAAATCAATTAAAATGGAGCTTGTATTTTGCTAAAGAATTTCTTGAACCATCCCCATATAGAGATTTTTCCATAATTTTTTGTGAGAACCTAATTCGAGAGATTGAAACAGTTGAATGAGAAATTCAATTAAGATCTGAATTGACAAGAATCAGATTATATTTTTAGATCTAATCATTATATTTGTATTTTATTTATTTGTTTTTCTTTTGTCATTTATTTTTTTATTTTATTTTATTTTTTTCTTTCTTTCCATGTATTTATATTTTTTGTAAGTATTATTTTTATGTATTTTTTAATTTTAGCATATAGTTTGCATTTAGGTTGCATGACACACTGGTCTCTATCATCTAGATGTAGATTAAATAGAGAGTCTCCATCACCTTCATCGTCTGTTAAAATGGTCGAGAACCAAAATGAAAATACATCTGCCCGAGTTGAAAATCTAGTTGATCAGGAAGAAAATGAGTCTCAACATGGCGATCTTAATCACCATAGGACACTCAGACAATTCATGAATCTCACTAGGATAAGATCACCATCTTGCATTGTTTTTCCCCCAGATGCAACACGTTTAAATTTTAGCCTGGTATCATCCAACTTTTACCCACATTCCTCGGTCTAGAATCAGAAAATTCTTATCAGCACTTAAGGGAATTTGAAGAGGTATGTAACATTTGCACAGACCAAAATTGCAGCATGAATATAATTCGATTAAATTTTTTTCCATTTTCTTTAAAGGATAAAGCTAAAATTTGGCTGCAGAACCTTAGGTTAGGGTCCATCAGAACATGAGATGATTTGTAAGAACTGTTTCTGAAAAAATTATTTTCCTCTCACAGGACAAACTCCTATAAGAGGAGAATCACAACTTTCACACCAGAGTCGAGGGAAATATTTTACCAATGTTGGGAGAGATTTAAAGAGATGTTGAATGTTTGTCCAGATCACGAGTTTGAAACATTGAGGTTGGTTGCCTACTTCTACGAGGGTTTAACACCCAAAGGTATACAAGTAGTGGAAATGATGTGTACTGTTAAATTTAGGGACAAAAATCCTGAAGATGCACTAGATTACCTAGAACACATAGCAGAGAATGCACAACAATGGGACACAGCTGACACTTATGGGTCGTCTGTAAGACCGCATTCATCTGGTATAGGTATGTTTAACCTTAGGGAAGACCATGACCTTTCTGCTAAATATGCATTTCTAGCTAAAAAAAAGTCGAGGCACTAGAAATGAGGAATAGTGATCATGTCAAGTCAATTCAAGAAGTCACCTGTCAAATCTATAATTCAAATGAACATGTCACACAAGTTTGCCCAACCTTACCAGCCCTGCAAGAATGTCTCCATGACCAAGTCAGTTCAATAAACACCTTCAAGAGACCAAATCTAAACCAATATTCCCAAACCTATAATTCTGGTTGGAGAAACCATCCAAACTTTAATTGAAGGAATGATAATCAAGCACAACCGTCGCAACAACCTCCCAAGGTACACCAGAATTTCCAAAATTCTCAGATGAGTGATTTGAAAGATACTTTTGAGAAATGTGCAAGCATTGAGTGATTTGAAAGATACTTTTGATAAAATCACATATGTATTGACCATTAATGAGAAAAGGAAAGTTTCATGCACAACCACATCCAAATCCCAATAGTCATCAAAATCCTCATGAGGGTGGTTCTGGAAGTCAACATATAGACCATGTCAAATCTATTATTACTCTTCGCAGTGGTAAGGTCATCCACAGACCTATTCTTGAACCTCACGAAGCTGAAAATAAATCAGATTCAGAGGGTAAGGAAGATGTTGATGAATCATTACCCATTGTTGATGATAACAATTTTTCTCATGCACCTCCATTTCCTCAAGCATTAAAAATAAAGAAATTGAACCATTCCCCAGAGATATATGAAATATTTAAACAGGTAAAGGTCAATATTCCTTTTTTAGATGATACCCAACATATACCATCTTATGCCAAATTTCTAAAAGACTTGTGCACCGTTAAAAGGAAACATCAGGTAAGAAAGAAAGCTTTTCTAGCTGAATAGGTAAGTTTCATTCTCTCAACCAATAATGCATTAAAATACAAGGACCCTGGTTGTCCAACTATTTCATGTATTATTGGAAATCAAAAAATTGAAAATTCTTTGTTTGATCTTGGAGCCAGTGTCAATTTGCTTCCATTTTCGGTTTACCAATAACTTAATATTGGTGAGTTAAAACCAACCTCAACTACTCTTTTACTTGCCGATAGATCAGTCAAGGTACCGAAAGAAATTGTGGAAGACGTGTTAATATAAGTCGATAAATTCATATATCGTGTGGACTTTATTGTCTTGGAAACACAATCTGTAGCAGATAGTTATAAGCCAATTCCTTTAATACTTGGTTGCCCATTTTTAGCAACAGCTAACGCTTTAATTAATTGCAGGAATGGAATCATGAATTTGTCTTTGGAAATATGACATTGGAGCTAAATTTTTTTAACATGTGCAAACAACCATATGATGAGGACAATGAGAACGAAAGCATGGAATTAATTGAACCAATTTTGGAGGAGCATATTCAGGGGAGTTTATCTGATCTCATTGAAATTTGTACTACTAATTTTCTTGAATCAAGTACGCAATTAGATTCGGATATTCCTAATGATTTTTTACTTGATTCTACACAGGTACTGGAAGACGATGGAGAAAAATAAAATTTGGAGGAATTAGAATCATTGGAAGAAAAAAAAAGATGAATCACCCAAATTGGAATTAAAGATTTTGCTAGAAGGATTGAAGTATCATTTCTTGGAGATGAACAAACTTACCATGTGGTAATTTCTGCTTCCCTCACAAGCAATCAAGAATGTAAGTTGTTAAATGCGTTGAAAGAACATAAACTGGCAATTGGATGGACTTTAAAAGACATAAAAGACATTAATCCATTGATCTACACACAGAATACATTTACAAGATAATTCTAGGACATATCGTCAACCCCAAAGAAGATTAAACCCTCACATGGAAGAAGTGGTAAAAACAGAAGTCTTTAAACTTCTTGATGTAGGCATTATCTACCCTATCTCCGATAGTAAGTGGGTAAGTCCTACACAAGTTGTACCAAAAAGTCTGGAATAATTATTGTAAAAAATGATAAAGGAGAATTAATTCCAACTCGAATCTCATCTAGTTGGCGTGTGTGCATTGACTATAGAAAACAAAATGACACTACTAGAAAATATCATTTTCTTTGACCATTTCTCGACCAAATTTTAGAAAGAGTAGTATAACATCCATACTATTATTTTCTTGATGGTTACTCAGGTTTTTATCATATTCTCACTTCTTTAGAAGATCAGGGAAAGACTATATTTACATGTCTCTTTGGAAAATTTGCATTTAGAAAAATGTCTTTTGGAATTTGTAATGCACCAGCAACATTCCAACGATGCATGTTAAGCATATTTAGTGACATGGTTGAATAATGTTTAAAGGTCTTTATGGATGATATAACTGTTTTTTGGAACTCATTTGATAATTGCTTGAATAATTTGAAAAAATTTTCGAAAAAATTTGAAGAAAAATGACTTGTGTTAAATTGGGAAAAATATCATTTCATGACTAATTCGGGAATTGTTTTGGGACACGTTATGTCATCTAAAGATATTGAGGTTGACAAGGTAAAAATAGAGGTAATCTCTAAATTGCCACTACCAAAAACAGTTAGGGAAATCCGTTCTTTCTTAGGACATGCAGGATTTTATAGGAGGTTCATAAAAAACTTCAGTACCATATTCAGACCCTTATGTAACATCATATTAAAAGATGCAACATTTGAATGGACAGAAGAATGTCAAAAATCATTCCAAAAGATTATCAGTCTTTTGACTTCTGCTCATATCATACAATCCATTGATTGGTCTTTACCTTTTGAGCTAATGTGTGATGCTTGTGATTATGCAGTTGGTGCAGTGTTAGGACAGAGAAAAGAAGGTAAATCGCTTGTAATATATTACGGAAGTAGAACTTTAAACAGTGCACAAATGAATTACACTACCATGAAAAAAGAACTACTTGTTGTAATATTTGGATTGGATAATTTTCGATCATATTTAATTGGTTCTTCAACCGTTGTTTATTCTGATCATGCTGCTGTTAGATATTTGATGTCTAATCAGGATGTAAAGCCAAGATTACTACGGTGGGTTTTGTTACTTCAAAAATTCAATCTCACAATCAATGACAAGAAAGGAGCAGAGAATGTAGTTGCAGATCATTTATCGAGACTCACAAATGAGTCAGCAATTGAAACAACTCCTATCAATGATTATTTTCCTGATGAATTTCTATTTTCTGTAAATACAATGTCTTGGTATGCTAATATTGTCAATTTTCTTACAATAGGAAAATACCTTCAGATTAGAGCCATTGAGACGCGAAGAAATTTTTGACCGAAGTCAAAAGATTTTATTGGGATGATCCATATGTAAGCCCAATTGGCGGCATAATCGGATAACGTAGCGGAACGTGAAAAATCAAATTTTTCCGGTATTTTTATTTTTATTGTGTAACTATAATAAATTAATTTAATCTAATTGTTCAATACTCAACAAAACATATTTTTACCCAAAAATCCATATTTTCTCAAAATTGCCGTGGGACCCTAATAGTTTAAATTTTGATGATTTTAGTCCTAATTTGTCAATACAAGATTAGGTGATTTCCAATCACTACCAAAATGATTTATACATGTCACATTACAATTTTTAACCAAATTGCCGAGAGCCCCTTTCAGTTTGAACTTTGATCATTTTGGTCCAAATTTGTCAAAACAAACTTAGATGAATTGTAATCAATTCAAAAATGATTTATATATCTTATATACATCAAAATACAACATATATATATGAAAAGTCTCAATTTTGATTTAGGTTAAAATCCTAATTTTTCAATTAATCAAATAAAAAAAATTAATACAATCCAACACTTTAATCTAATCTATACAACACACCAACAAGTCTCACCACATTGAAACAACTCAAGAACAATTCTAGGTCATCAATGAGTGGCCTAACAACTCTAGAATGGAAACAAGATCATCTAATGACCAAAAGTGTGCTTATACACCATTTTCAAGCTTACTTTGTTAACATACATGCATACATCTTTCATTCATGCTTCCAACCATCTTATTACAAAATCAAGAAGTAGAAAAATAAGAGAACATCCTATGTTGCAGCCTAAAGCAATAGAAATAATTTCTTAAAAGAGGAGATTGTTGGACAGTTATGACCCATAGCGTCACTATTTGTACAGATCACGGTGTTGTTATACAAATTAACTATGTGACAAAAGAAATTTCTCTTTTATCATTTGTGATTAGATCACCAAGATGCATAAATGATGAAAGGTCCATATGATTAGTTCCTGGATTGAGATTATATGAGACAGTATCAATCCACGAAGGTTTAATCATTAAATATCCCTAGTCAGAGTATTATCGAGATTGGACATCGATAATGCGTAAAAGACTAGTATTACACTTGTGCGCGTTGTGAGGGCATAACAACATAGTTCTCATATATTTGGGTATAGGATACTCATGCAAGTGTAGTAGGAGGTTGTGTTTTACCGATGGTATGGGAAACAGCTTCGCTCTGGATAGACCCCTCGGAATTCCATTGGTAGTATGACTATGTGTCTATGGAAGTCCGAAATCAGGGTATGTGTATTTGGTCTTAACCTGAGACTTGCACCTCTAATACTTGCTACAATCAATATACTTTGGTTTTAGGTCGTCCAGGGCTTTAACAGGTTCTGTGTACGCCTCTGCTGGGTATATTGAGAATCGTAGTGTGTTGGGTATGATGTCAAGACGGAAGTATCACTCCAGTCATAGTGGAGATGATGGTCACGTAGGATACGAACTTGTTCTCTTATATGCTGCAGCTATCGGGATATTATGACTAGGTCATGTATATCCGATTATAGAGACTAGTTACCAGAGATCCGATATGTGCTTCGTACGGGACAGACACAATTCCAGCCCCAGGCCTAGTGATGAGTGGAAAAACTATCACTATTTCCCACTCATTTAACTTAATATTTTGTATAGTTTCTTGAGTTTTGTAAAAAATTTGATGCGTTTTGTGTTATTTTGTAGATAAATAAAGTTTCAGGACATTCTGGAGGTGATTTGGAGCAAAACTGTGAAATTTGGCAAAAGGGTATTTTGGTAATTTTGGTGTCTCGACACCGAAACCCTTGGCATCCCGTCCTCTAACGTGCACGGAGACTGCTAATATGCGCCAGGTCAACAAGTCAAAGTTTCCAAGTTTGACTTTGCTAACGTGCACCATGCCACGTGTCATCATCACAAGCAATCTGCTAACGTGCACCGCATGCCACGTGTCAAAAATTCAACGAGCCGTTTTTTTTAGCCACCATGCCACGTGTCAAAAATTCAGCGATAAAAAAAAATTAATAATAAAAAAAAATCAGAAAAATAATAATAAAGAATTGGATTTTTTTGCCTATAAATTGAGTTTGATTTCTTAAGTTTCAAATGTACCTCATCCTTTGAAATCCTTATAAATAAATTGAGATTTCTCTTCTTTAGTTTCTTTTATTCAGTTTTATTTACGTTGTAGTAGTAATTCTCTTCTATAAATAGTAGTTTTCATTCATCCATGAGGAGCTAACTTCTCCATGCTGAGGTAAAAAGGTAATTCTTTTATTTTTGCTATTTAGACTAATCTCCCTTAAAATATAATAATAAAACTATTTAAAACCTGAATTAATAAAGGATACCGACATTCCGGACGGTTGGATATTCAATTTAAATTGGTTAAACCTGACTTAATGAGGATACCGCCATACTAGACAGTTGGTTTAAGTTTATATTTCTGTTCCGCCTTATGGCTGGTATATTTGAATTTGACTTAATCAAGATACCGCCATTCCGGACGGTTGATTTAAAATATCACAAGATTATATATATTATTTTATGGGAGATATCTAAATAGTGAATAGTAGAAGTTAATTCCTTTTACCTTAGCATTTCTTTTTATTACTTTTCATTAATTTCATTTTATGTCTTTTAAGTTTATATCAGCTTTAGCTATGTGTTGTAACTAAATTAAATATCTAGGGTTGTGATAAAATCTAATATCATCGGTTTTAAAAAGGATTAGATTATAGTTTGGGTAATTAAAGAGTTATTTGTTGGGTCATAATCTTAATGCCTTTTTATTACCTGATCACTAATAAAATTGAATAGATAAACCTAAAATGAACTAGACATTTGGACTTTAAGTTTAAAGACCTTATACTCAACAACCCACGATCTTCTTTAAGGATAGATAAACCTTTAATAGATTTCCTTACAGAATAGGAATATATCTGTTGGGCGGGGGTAATCATAATTGGAATTCAAACTTAATGAATCTAGGTAATTTGGTTGACATAGACATATGATTCAATTGAATTAAACTAGGTATTTGTAAATGACCATCGGAAGAGGCTTTTACATAATTTAATATTCCAGATTAATAAATCAATATTTACCCAACTATGATTTAACTACTTCATCTTTTAATTAATATTGGAAGAATTCACAACCCTAGAGTTTTAATTCTCATTAATCTACTCTCAATTTCTTTTACTTGTTTTAAATTTAGAATCATCATTATCCTTTCAAACAACTTGTTAGATATTAGTAATCACTTGACCTCATAAAATTAATAGAATAGATATTAAGTCCTCGTGGGATCGATACTTTTTATACTACTTGAACGATACGTGCGCTTGCGTTATACGTGTGTGATTACGCCGGTCAAGTTTTTGGCGTCGTTGCCGGGGACTTCTTTATCTTTTATTGTGTTTCAGGTTATCAGAATCTTAATGAGACGAACCAGAAGCTTTGAACTACGACCGCTTGACCCAGAAATTGAAAGAACCATCAGACAGTTGAGAAGGGAAAGGAGACAAGGCCAAGAAGCAATTGTTAACATGGAACCTGAACCTTTGGAGATTGCACCACCAATTCCCATTCGAGACAGAACCATTCCGGTGGTTGATGGCCTCATTTCATGTATTGTACTTCCTCTTTTACCAGCAAATGCAGGTGACATCAAAACTTGCATTCAGATGATTCAGCAATCAGTTCAGTTTGGATGGAATGCATCTGAAGATCCTAATGCCCACATCAGCAACTTCCTGGAAGTTTGCGGTACTTTCAATTACAACCGAGAAGCTGAAGAAGCAATGCGACTGCGTGTTTTTCCATACTCCTTGAAGGACAGAGCTAAAGCTTGGCTACATTCACTTCCACCAGGTTCCATTACAACTTGGAATACTTTAGCCACCAAATTTCTTGCAAAGTACTTTCCACCAGCTAGAACTGGAAAACTGAGGAATGACATCACATCCTTTGTACAACAAGAATCAGAAACTCTCTACGAAGCTTGGGAAAGGTACAAAGATTTGCTCCGGAAATGTCCTCACCATGAGATTCCAAAATGGCTTCAAGTCCAAACATTCTATAATGGACTTTCTGGAATAATGAGAACCACAATTGATGCTGCTGCTGGAGGAGCATTGATGGCAAAAGGAAAAGAACAAGCCTGGGACCTAATCGAAGAAATGGCCAACAACAATTCATTGTGGCCAACAGAAATGAGCATGATTCAATGAATTGCTGGAATTTATGAAGTTGGAGCTAATACAGCAGTCAGTGCCAAACTGGATCAGATATGAAAATTCATGGAGACTCTCGGCATGCAAAGCAACATTGGATCCACAAATTCGCCATATGAAGGAGCAAAAGAACAAAATCAACATGAAGAAACGGTGAATTATGTCAACAATTTCAACAGACAGGGGAATAATCCATATTCCAACACCTACAATCCATGGTGGAGGAATCATCCCAATTTCTCATGGAGCAACAATTCAGGGCAAAAGAACTATCCACCACCAGGATTCCAACAGCAAAACCAGGAGTTTGAAAAAGATCTAGAAATGAAAGATTGGCTTGCAGAGATGTTCAAAAAGCAACAAGCAACATATGATGCTATGTTTCAAAGCCAGTCTGCTTCCATCAAAGCACTGGAGAATCAAATTGGACAACTGGCCAATGCTCAGAGTTACAGACCGCCAGGTACCCTTCCTAGCAACACAGAACCAAATCCAATGAACATGGGAAAGGAGCAGTGTTATGCCATCATGTTAAAAAGCGGTACTGAAATCAACAAAGATGTTGGAGCCAAAACAACAACTGAGGAAGTTCCAAAAGAAGCAGAGCAACAGATGGAGGAAAAAGAAGCAAAGGAAAAACAACAGATTACTCCACCTCCACATTTTCCTCAGCGTCTTCAGAAAAACAAACTGGACAAGCAGTTTGCTCGATTCCTGGAGGTTTTCAAAAAGCTGCACATCAACATCCCATTTACAGAAGCCTTGGAACAAATGCCCAGCTATGTCAAATTCATGAAAGATATTCTTTTACGAAAACAGAGATTGGGAGATTACGAGACAGTAGCATTGACGGAAGAATGTAGCGCCATCATTCAGAGGAAACTTCCCCAAAAGTTGAAAGATCCTGGCAGTTTCACCATTCCTTGCAACATAGGAGAACATAACTTTGGTAAGGCTTTATGTGATTTAGGTGCAAGTGTTAACTTGATGCCTTTTTCTATTTTCAGGAAACTACAGATTGGAGAAACAATGCCCACCTCAGTCTCTCTACAACTTGCTGATAGAACGCTCGTATTTCCAAAAGGCGTTGTTGAGAATGTGTTGGTTAAGGTTGACAAATTTATTTTCCCAGCAGATTTTATTGTCCTTTATATGGAGGAAGACGCAGACATGCCAATCATCCTCGGGAGACCATTCTTGGCTACAGGTCGAACCATTATTGATGTACAAAAAGGAGAATTAACCATGAGGGTACATAACCAAGAAGTAACATTCAATGTTTTCAAGGCCATGAATTTCCCAGATGATGAAAAGAAGGAGGAATGTTTCAGACTTGATGTGATACACAGTACCATTCAGAACTCCAATGCAATGCAAAGTTCTACTGACAAACTTAAAACATGTCAATTGTCTGTGGAGCCTGAAGATAAAACATCTTTTATACTCAAAGAGCCAATTCTTGCACTACAAGCAACAGAAGAGAAAGAGATCCACCAGCTCAACGAATTGGAGGAATTTCACAAACAGTCTTTTGAGGATGCCAAATTGTACAAGAAAAGGCAAAGAAAAGACATGATGAGAAATTAGTGCGCATACAACTGGAACCAGGGCAGAAGGTACTGTTAAACAAATCAAGAGTAAAATTATTCCCTTGGAAGCCAAAATCACGGTGGTCAGGTCCATTTTTGATCACCAAGGTTTTACCAGATAGAGCCGTTGAGATATTTGATCCTGACTCCAACAAAACTTTCAAGGTTAAAAACAGGCGTGTTAAGCACTACTGGGGAGAACCGTTGGAGCAACAAAAAGAAAGTGTCACACTTTCAAATCCAGCAAAACGTTCATGCAGTCACGTCTAGCTGACGACTTAAAACTTAGCGCTCGCAGGGAGGCAACCCATGCAATTTGTGTATATATTGTGATTTGATATGATTTAATTTTGTGTGTTTAGTTTTTGCAGATTAAGACATTTCAAGATGGAAGAAGCTCTCGAAGTCTTCACAAGCAATTTCCTTCTCTCCCTCAAAAATCTCCGATGAAAGTTTACAAAGCTCGCTTGGAACGAATGAGACTACTGATGATCAAAGGTATTCCTACTGATATTTGTTGGGTAATCAAAGCACGTGTCCGTCTAGCAGGTGAGTATTTTGAGACTTGTAGTTCTTATTTACTTGGTTTTGGAAGAAGCACCTATGCAAAGAAACATAGAGCTAAGCAAATGGGTGTTTGTTACAAATGTGCGCGTTGGAATTGCAATACTCGTTGTCATTCTTTAGGAATGGTGTCTGATAATCGTGAAGATAAAATTAAATTCATTAGGGATGGATTGAGTAAGGAGTCTGTAGATGATATATCTTCGACTCTTGAGACGCATCCCAGTGGATATGTTCATATAGCCATTCATAAATTACACACACAATTCCAAAAAGAAATACAACAATTAAGTCTTGGGAATCTGACTCAAAAAGACCCTGTTTGCCAATTTATAAGAAAATTGGATGGGAAGCTTGTTCCTGACGCATAGATGTCAATCAAGCCGCTACTTTTCTTGTACATATTATATCTCTTTGTCTTTTTCTAATAATTGATTTGTTTTTTTGTTTTCTCCGACAGGATCCAGACCTTTTTGACTATCACGATTTATTTTACTATTTTGCTACTAATCGTCCTTTGGAAGATACTTGTGCTATTTTTACTCACCCTTTTCAGGTACTATAAATTCAATTTATCATTGCACTTTTGAAGACATCCAGAGTAAAACATGGAAGCCACTTCAAGAAGACGAGTTGAAAATATATGTATGTTTTGCGGTAGTAGTGTTGGTACTAAACCACAATACGTAGAAGCAGCACAAGAATTGGGTCGAGTCTTAGCTGCAAGAAATATACACTTAGTATATGGCGGAGGCAATCTTGGACTAATGGGGATCGTTTCAAAGGCTGTACAGGAAGGAGGTAGTCATGTTTTGGGAATCATCCCAAAACCCTTGGCGGAGGCAAATCTTATTGAACCATCAAACGGAGAGGAACTAATCGTCCCAGGTATGTCTGAACGACTGGTAGAAATGATTAATCATTCTGATGCTTTTATTTCTTTGCCAGGTGGCTTGGGTACATTGGAGGAAATTTTTATAGTATTATCTTGGGTGAACATGAACATACATCAGAAACCAATTGGACTGCTCAACGTTGATGGATTTTATGATTTTCTTTATGTGTTTCTTGATGATGCCCAGAGAAATGGGTTCGTGTCAAAACCTATGAAAGAACTCATTTTTACTGCCAGGTCTGCTCCAGATCTAATAGACCAACTCATAGCCTATGAACCACAAGTTGACCCTATCATTTCAAAGATAAATTGGTCTGAGGACGATCGTGGTAAGAGGCGTCGAATAAATCTGGATATTAACCTTTAATTTTCTTGTAGTAATTCAGCTAACCAGGTACTATTTTCTAAACTCTTCTTCTACTGTTTAAGACATTGGGGACAATGTCTGTAGACGCTGGTTTTCGCCCGAGGTCCACAATTGAGATTTCATTGAGAGGGGCGTTAGCGATCCTGCAAAATAGAGGTAGAGTGAGCGGGAGTTCTTCCCACCGGTGTGGTGGGTAGCGATCCTGCAAAATAGAGGTAGAGTGAGCGGGAGTTCTTCCCACCGGTGTGGTGGGTGCCGGGGGCACTCCAACGCTCAAGTCAATGAGGAAAATAAGATGCAAAAGTTGTAGATGGGGGATAAGGTTAGATGTTACTTTAATCCTTGCTAGTTGCCGTGAGGGCGGTAGATGGAGGAGCTGAGTGCTATGGAGAAAGTGATATTGGGCTAGAAGTATCAGAGCTAGAAGTTTAATGTTGGTCAGATCGGGGCCCCCCTCCTTCTGGACCTTCTTCTCTTATATACACGCCTTTGTGTGCATTTACTGCTCTTTGATTGCTTGTCCGTTGGGCATCGATAACGGTTGACTTCATGAGGGAGTTTTATTGTGTTTGCCCGTTGTAGGCTGGCAATTGTTATGAATGTGTTTATGAACTTAGGCGTTGTGTGGGCCGGCCTCCGGATGGTCCTTCGGTTACTGGTGTTGGTGCTTATCGGGCCTGGGCCGACATTATGTCTTTTTGGGGCTTGATTAGGAGGCTTCAGGGGTGCATTCAGTAGTGGTCCTGGAGCAAAATGTCGAAATACCCTTGGACCAAATTTGGCCCGTACAGTTTATCCCCTACTCTCTAAGTCAATGAGTCATTGGCTTGGAGAGTACTTGATGCGTGTGTAGCTTGGGACGAGGCCATAGTATGTAGGCATACTCGAGTGTTGATGTTGCCTACTGGTTAAACGAATGTAAAGTTATGAGCCTGACTCTACAGGAGCCTTTGGGGAAGTACCCAGTCGTTTGAACCAGATGAAGGTCGAGATATAAGTCAAGCAACATGTGTATTCCATGTCTACAACTTGACTCGACATGAGTCAATGGGGGATGTCCCCCGGTCGACTGGACTTGATGATGAATCCAGGAAGATAAGTCATACAACATGTGTATTCCATGTCTATAACTTGACTCGACATGAGTCAATGGGGGATGTCCCCGGTCGACTGGACTTGATGAGTCCAGGAAGATATAAGTCATACAACATGTGTATTCCATGTCTATAACTTGACTCGACATGAGTCAATGGGGGATGTCCCCGGTCGACTGGACTTGATGAGTCCAGGAAGATATAAGTCATACAACATGTGTATTCTATGTCTATAACTTGACTCGACATGAGTCAATGGGAGATGTCCCCGGTCGACTGAACCAGATTAAGGTTCAGGATATGATTCATACGACATGTGTAGTCCATGTCTTGACTCGTCATGACTTGAGTCCGTGGGGGATGTCCCCGGTCGACTGAACCAGATTAAGGCTCAGGATATGAGTCATACAACATGTGTAGTCCATGTCTTGACTTGTCATGACATGAGTCCGTGGGGGATGTCCCCGGTCGACTGAACCAGATTAAGGCTCAGGATATGAGTCATACGACATGTGTAGTCCATGTCTTGACTTGTCTCGAGTCCATGGGGGATGGCCCCAGTCTACCGAACCAGATGTAGGTCTATGAAAATATTCACTCTACAGACCTGACGAAGGTCCAAGAGTATATCCTCAATATATAACTAAACATGTGGAAGGTCTATGACATTGTCTTACCTCATCATATTGCCTGACTTGTTGAAGGTCAAATGGTCCTGATAAAGGTCCATCAAGGTCATCACTCATTACCTTGATGAGTGTTCACAATACTACGGTGAAATCGTTGAAGGTCCATGGGAATCTTCACTCCACCTGTCCTGATGGAGTTTACAACCGGTGATAATCCATCCGTGTTAAATGGACGAGACGACAATCTATTTTGTTACACATTGAATACAATCTTACTGAGTCGTACAAAAGAGAAGACAATTTGTATCGTGGAATTGATGGACATCCATTTAGTTGTTTGGGATTTGAGTGAGCAGAATGTTTTATCATCCGTCATGTCGAGTGGATGGAAGGGGCCTGTGTGATGGGCTATTTTGAAATATATTGTGTTGTGCTATTATGACTTTTGAAGAGCCTCAGGATCGTCAAAATAAAGCACGCTCTTCTCGAAGGCTAAACTTCTCGTAACCAAGAACCGGGCCGACACGGTTCTACAAATTCCCAACTCATAACTACACCTGTCTGATCCTCCACTTACATTCACTTGCCATTCCACATTGGAAAACTAATTGCTATGACATTCACAGTCTAGATGAAGCTCTTGTTAGCAGTCTCCACACCTGTAATTTTTAATTAAAAAGTTGAACCAAGTACCCCTTGGTGTCGAGGTCGACAATGTTTATGCTCTGCAATTGCTGAAGTATGTGTCGAGCAATAGAGCCACTGCTCTTGCCGAAATGAGGAGGGCGACTACCGTTTCTCTTGCTCCTTCCGTAAATTCTCCGGAATGAACCAACATCAAGACCACCCCTCAAGTATATTTTCCTAACCATTGAAGCAGCCTTGATGTAGTACCAATCAGGGTCATACGGAGCAAGCTCCTTCAGCGTACCGTCTTCACGATATCAGTCCATGGAGGAAGCTCAATCTTTCCGGAGCGCTTGAGATGGGCGGCGTAGGTTTTAATGAATTCGTGGAGGGGCAATTTCGTAAGAAACGCTTTTTGATAGCTTCAGCGGTGTCCTGTGACGTCGAATCAAAAGGTCTTCAGATGACTAAATGCGCCGCTGAACATGGCGAATCCGTTATGGGTTGGTAGTCTTTGCTTCTGAGAGAGAAGAGAGGCGGTGTCAGGTGATGATGCCGGTGACGACAGTGTGAATCGGCGAGGCTCTATTGTTTTACTGTCTTCGTCATCATCGTGGACTGTCGGTAAGGAAATTGAAGTAGAAAGCTGTCCCAAAATTGAGTATTGTATGATGAAAGAAGAAATTGGGACCTCTCATGTGTGTGTAACAAGCCAGGCCAGGCTACGAACTGAGAAAAAAAGTTTAAACCTTTTGAGAAATGCCCCCTAGCTGTTCGAATAAAGTCCCTAAGAGAGCGACAACTTTATTTTGAGTATTAAGACTATCGTAGTCTGTCGAAATGAGCAAAACCAGAACAAACTCTGAACTTCATGGGAACAAAATCTAATCAGACTCTATGTGTGTTTGATCAAAGCCGAAAAATTATTGTGAGTACTCGGAACACTCAAAACGATTTCGAATGGGAGTAAATCTCTTTCAGCACTCGACAATTGAGACTACACATCTACCATATATGCTCATCGCGTCAGCCGGGCTAGATTTTAGAAATACATATGTTTCATGGAGATACCTGTAGACAACAGGACCTGGGCGACGCCGTTCCTAGGCTCGCGGCCTAGTTGGGAAGGATTACATACATGAGTCGCCACCCGGTGTGAACCGGGACAAAGATTTAAGGCCGCACTCACCCCTCGCAAGGGAAACCTCAAACCGTTGGGTTCGGAATGGTCCCTTACTTATGTCACTTGTAATGAAAGGATTCATGTAATAATTTTAACAAGCTGAAGTAACACTTATTCCTAAGGTATCATGCTTCTAATTCACATTTATAAAATAAAATATGCGCCTAAATATGCATGTATTTCACATATATCTTACATTTAAATTTGCATGCTTAACATATATCAAGATAGCAGCTAACATACAACTTTACTTGCATATCACATTCAGGAAAAAAACACAAGCACACATATTAACCATACAAGCACACATATGGGCACTTTCAAGTGGTACGTGAATTGTGGCCTAAGTACAGACCGCACTACCGTCCATTCGGAATCGGCTACGGAATTTACGTCTGGGTTTCCATCCGATATACCGCAAGAAATAATGCTCAAATGTTATCATGACATAAGCATACGAATTGTGACACATTTGCATAAGAAAGATCAACTAATAGGCAATTATGCATGAATATATAGACAGACTCAGTTCAGTGTGTGTGCGTTCGTGTAGCGTTC
>SKCR01003923.1:0-36420 GCA_019454045.1 Zanthoxylum bungeanum | reverse complement strand
GATTTTAAATACTTAAGTGTGGTACATAAAATAAATATGTATTGATGTTCAGAATCCGCTATGAGCAGGATACCGACTTCAAGCCGAGATTTCTCTGCGAATCGGAAACGGGACGAAAGTCGCTGTTTCGACCGTGATTCCTAAGTTTAGGAACTACCCTTCGGGTATGTACTTAAATTAGAACTGTTATAATGTAACTAGTTTGCTAGAAACATTATCTCTTTATCAGTGTTTAACCCCACTGCGGGTGAACCTTTATATTCTAAAACACTAAAGTGTTTTATTATATAAAGATGATACTGAGATAAAAATACATTAGATGTAAATAACAGAATTTATATTTTGAATATAATAAAATCTCAACATATAAATGACAAATAAATAGCTCAAATTGATTTGATCAATAGAGACTTATTTGTGGCATTGTTGTCTAGGACACAATTTAACGAGACTCGTATATCCACACTTTTGAAGAGTGGGTACTAGGACTGATTTGACTATTCAAATAAGGTCTACGATTCTAGTTTACTAGGTAAAGTACCTAAAATACTATTTACTAGGTAATAGTGTAAAAGGCCACCGATCTGTAGCCCTATTCATGGTGAAGTAAGTGGGCCATATCTAGCTTGGCTAGATGTGAACATGAATATTTCGTGACCTTAACGGATGTGGCATCACTTATGGTTATGTGTTTCTTTGAAGAACACAAATCCGAAACTTTGAGTTTCGACACGAAGTATACAAACAGATCGGCTATAGTATTATACCATCGCGGTAAGACCGTAATGAAAATACTTAAGCATTAAGTTTCATACATAAATGAAAGAGTACAATATTCTTTCATATTAGGACTCTCCTCGAGACACGTCAGTTAGACGGTGTGTCCGAACTAAACCGAATTTTGTTGGACATGATAAGGTTTATCACGAGTCGCTCTGAGCTATGATTTCCTTCAACATGATATATATTAACAGTGCAAAACTTATTTAGAATAGGTTCCATATAAATCTGTTTGACAGATATCATATAGGGTATGAACAGGAAAGAAACGGGGTTTCACATTCCTGATAATTTGGGTATGCCAGGCATAACGTTTGGATGATACCAAACTAAAAGACCCAAATGGATAAGTGGCCTATATAGGTTATCCTAAGGGAAACCTTAAGTATAGTACTTGTAAATCTCACATGAGAACAATATGATTGTTGCTCACCATGCGGTTTTCCTGAGAGGTATACCGATATGCAGTGGTCAGTGGGAGGATAGTGATACTCGATGAAAATCAGAGTAATACTATTCAAGGCACGAAGTCCTTAATGGAACACAAATAGTTCATCTATGATGAATCTATACCATTAATCTTCGAATACACAAGAACAGGGTAGATCGGATAGAGTCAGAAAACAACCTAGGGTATGGGTTTCTGATCTAACCTCATAAAGATGTAAATCTTATTGAGGAATACCAACCGACTACGTACGAGGAAATGATACAAGGTATCAACTCCCTGTTTTGGCAAAGTGCCATGAGTCCAAAATGGATTCCATGTATAACAACTATTTTGGATTCTAGTTGTTGTACCACAAGGCATTGTGCCTATTGTACATTAAACGTCTTCAAGGAAGACATACATGGAGGCAACATACCAACGTACAAAGCTGGGCTTTTGATGGAAAGGTATCGTTATCAACATTGTGTATATAAGGAAGTTAGTGGGAGAGGGCACTGACAATGAAATTCCCATAAAACAATTGGTGAAAGCTTGGCTTTCATGGATATTCTTTCAATAGAAATTCTCCGTAGAATTCTGGGGAGTAACAACCTTTATTCAAGGAATAAAGATCTACTGGGATAGATTTGGAGTTGTTAACACTCTCTGGGAAATTGTACATTTAAATGTACTTGTATTGGTGTCTCATACGCTTCGAGCATATGGAGTCACAATCGGGTCAATCCAAGTAATAGTCAATGGATTGAAGTTAAGGACATCGTTAGTATCTTAGAGAACTAAAGATGTTCTTAAACTATGGAGAAGGAGAACTTGAAGTGACTGGGATCACTACTGCAAGTTTCCGAACAATTAAATACTACGGTACTATAAAGTTTGAATAACGGGACAGTGAGCTGGAAATATTCCGAGCAAGATAACTGCTACCGAATAAACAACAAATGCGGATTATTGCTGCAGCTGAGGCAGCAATAGAAGCCATTTGGATCGAAAATAAATCTAATTAGATTAGATATAGTTCTTTTAGCAGCTGAGCTAGGCGTCAGCAAAAACTAAGGAATTAAAGGTCTCATCGACGATCCAGATATATACTTCTATATCATCTGATTCGTTCGGATCATACATCGTGGCGATGTGATGATCGTGTAAATCGCGTCAAACGATAATCAGACAAATCCGCTGACGAAAACCTTTCCTCAGCAATTTGAGCGAACCATACATAGTTCGGGTGTTGGACACTTAAGTGACTCGCTATGTGCCAAGTGGGAGATTGTTGGATAATATGACCCACAGCGTCACTATTTGCACAGATCATTGTGTTGTTGTAGCAAATTAACTATGTAATAAGGAAATTGCACTCTCATCATTTGTGATTAGATCACCATAGATATATAAATGAAGAGAGGTCCATATGATTAGTTCCTGGATTGAGATGATATGAGACAGTATCAGTCCACGAAGGATTAATCATTAAATATCCCTAGCCGTAGTATTATCGAGACTGGACATCGATAATGCGGAATAGACTAGTATTGCACTTGTGTGCGTTGTGAGGGCACAACGACATAGTTCTCATATATATAAGTGTTGGATACTTATGCAAGTGCGATAGGAGGTCGTGTTTCACCGATGGTACGGGAAACAGCTTCGCTCTGGATAGACCCCTCGGAATCCCATTGGTATTATGACTATGTGTCTATGGGAGGCCGAAATCAAGGTAGGTGTGTATGGTCTTAACCTGAGACTTACATCGCTAATACTTACGATAATCGATAGACTTTGGTCTTGGTGGTAGGGGACTTTAAACGGTGTTCTGTGTACACCACTTCTGGGTTTATCAGAGAGTCGTAGTGTATTGGATGTGATGTCAAGACGGAAGTATCACTTCAGTCATATTGGAGTTGATGTCACGCAGGATACGGTATTAGTGCTCTTAAGTGCTGCTCGGCCATCGGGATATTATGACAAGGTCATGTATATCCGATTATAGAGACTAGTTACCAGACATCCGACATGTGCTTCGTACGGGGCAGACACTTATCCAGCCCCAGGCCTAGCACGTGACTATCCGATACTGGGCTGATATGCACAATACAATCGTATACTACGCTTGATACAGATCTTAATATTCTTATGAGAATATGTCCGGAGAATTGGAAGACTTGGTGCTTTGCTAGGAGTCGACCTTGTCTCGTAAATCGGTAGAACGTAGTACTTGGTACGTACGTGATTCGGATAACCCGACGACCGTATTTACTGCCAACATATCCGGGGATCTCATGGGTCGCTTCCCAAATTCACCGATGACGTATGACTCGCACTTATATTAATCTGGGATTAATATGATGAGAGAGAGAATTAATCTGGGATTAATTTCGGAGACACTTTATCTAGGATAAAATATCAATTGAAGAGAGAGAAACATTGATTTGGAATTAATCGAGGAATTAATATATTTGATATATTAAACGAAATTAGATTTCGACGCGGAATTAAAATTAGATTTTAATTCGGGCGAGCGAATTAATTTAGAATTAATTCGTTAGCGACGTGAATAATAATTCCGCTAGGCGTAATTATTTAATTCTCATCGCGACGGAAATTAGTTAATTCGGAATTAGCGAATTTGGGCCCGAAAGTGTTTGCGGACACATTCGTATTTTGAAACGAGTAGGATCCGCAAATCACATCGCGAAGTCTCATTACTTGACACGAATAGATGATGGATGTATCTAGTCACCTTTATGGGATGATACATTGTCTCTATTCTCAATGTAAGTTGGTGAGGTTATTTAATGGATTTTAAAAAGGTGATGTGTGTGGTTGGGAATTAAACCCAAATGTGTTTGAAATGAAATTGCTTTTCATTTCATGTGTATTTGATACACTTTAATAACACAAAAAAACGTATACACACAACTCTTGACTTTCCCTCCTCTCTCCTCTTCTTCTCCTCTCTTCCTCTCTCACGCCATTTCTGTTCTGGTTTTCTTGGACTGCCGTGAAAAAAATGGAGGGAAGCAGTGCGTTTTGTGGCAAAACAAGAGTGCTAGCACACTCCGGGATCATGCCAAGGTGATAAGGGAAGTATGCCCACGAGCAAGGAACGTTTTGATGAAGCTTGGAGCTCGTTTTTCTTGATCAAAATGGAGCAAAACAGAAGCACAAACTGCTGCAGTGGGCGCACATGAGCAGTGGCAGTGAGCAAAATTTCAGTTCGTTTTTGTTGCCAAATCGTCTCTCAACCGCTCGATGTAAGTATTCCGCACTTAAATCGTTGTATTCGCTTATGATTCATGCTTGAGTTTTGATCTTGGACCTCTAGAAACTCCTTCAATGAGGACATGCCTGGGGTAGACAGAAACATTGCCCAGTACACAATACCAGCTTATCCAAATATGAGGCCAGTAAAACAGAAACTCCGACGGATGAGACCAGAATGGGCTAAGAAAGTCAGAGAGGAGGTTAAGAAACAGATAGATGTGGGGTTTCTGGAAGTAGTAAAGTATCCTGAGTGGTTGGCTAATATAATGTCGGTGCCAAAGAAAGACGGGAAGGTCAGAATGTGTGTAGACTACAGAGATCTCAACAAGGCTTGTCCAAAAGATGATTTTCCTCTGCCGCATATAGATGTTCTGGTTGATAGTGCGGCTTTATCTGCCATGTATTCATTTGCAGATGGATTTTCAGGTTACAATCAGGTTCTCATGGCTGAGGAAGACAAACATAAGACTGCATTTGTTACTGAGTGGGGTACTTATTGTTACAAGGTTATGCCGTTTGGGCTTAAGAATGCGGGGGCTACTTATCAGCGGATGGCCACTACACTTTTCCACGACTTGATGCATAAAGAGAATGAGGTGTGTGTGGATGACATGATGGTGAAATCAGAGACAAGAGTTGGGCATATTGAAGCACTGGAAAGGTTCCTTCAGAGAGTTGACAGATACAACCTGCGGCTTAATCCCAAGAAATGTGTGTTTGGGGTGACATAAGGGAAATTGCTTGGTCATACAGTGGGAATGGGCGGAATAGAGGTAGACTCCGAAAAGATCAAGGCAATCACAGAAATGCCTGCACCGAAGACAGAAAAAGAAGTCAGAGCATTCTTGGGGAAGATTCAGTACATCAGTTGGTTCATCGCCAAGTTGACATCAGTATGTGAGCCTATCTTCAAACTGTTGAGAAAAGATCAGCCGGTGAGATGGAATGAACAGTGTCAGACGGCCTTCGACAAAATCAGAGAGTACTTGGTAAAGCCTCCTGTATTGAAACCTCCGAGACCGGACAGACCTTTGGTATTGTATTTGGCTATAGAATCAGAAGCACTGGGGCAATGATGGTACAGGCTGATGAGACAGGGGTAGAACATGCAGTCTATTATCTGAGTAAGAAGATGCTCCCGTATGAGGCTCGATATCAGGAAGTTGAGAAGATATGTCTTGCAATGGTATGGGCTTCTAGAAAATTTCGGCATTATTTCCAGTCATACAAGATCCAGGTAGTGGCAAAGGAAAATCCTCTGAAGTATCTTCATTCGGTGCCTTCACTAGTGGGAAAATTGGGCAGATGGTTGGTATTGCTGATAGAGTTTGACATTGAGTATCTCACCTCTAAAGTGATCAAGGGGCGAGCAGTAGCAGAGTTTCTGGCATTGCAACCTGTTGAGGGGGATCAATATAAGTTTGAATTTCCAGATGAAGAGATCCAAGCAATAACAGTCCAGAGATGGAAGATGTATTTTAACGGAGCAGTGAATTACAAGGGAGCCGGAATCGGGATCATGATAGTGACCCCCGAGGGAGAGACTTTGCCTTTGGCCAAGAGGTTGACATTCATAGTGACTAACAACATGGCCGAGTATGAAGCATGTGCTTTTGGTTTGACGGCATTGATAGCCTTGAAGGCCAGGAGTGTGGAAGTCTACGAAGATTCTATGTTGGTGGTCCAGCAGATGCAAGGAGAATGGGAATTGAAAGAAGAACGGTTGAAACCTTAACTTTTTCACCTCAGAAAGTTGGCACAGGTTATCCCCGAGTGTAAGTTTCAGCACTTACCAAGAGAAGAGAATCAGATGGCAGATGCATTGGCTACACTTGCAGCAACTTGGGAAAATCCAGAAAAGTTAGTGATGAGACCGTTGATACTGACAACAGCAAGTAGACCTGTTTATGAGATAGAAAGAATTCTGGAAGTTGAGGTCGACTACGGTAAACCTTTGTATTATGACATTCAGAGGTTTCTGGAACATGTTGAACTCCCGGAAGGGGCAGGCAGAAAAGACAGAATAGCCATTCAGAAGTTAGCTTCCCAGTATGTGACTTTGAAAGGAGAACTGTACAAGAGGCAAGCAAACGGTATTTAGTTGAAGTGTTTGAGAAAGGAAGAAGCCTAGCATGTAATGGAAGAAATACACGTCGGGGTATGTGGTCCGCACATGAACGGGTTGAATCTGTCCCGAAAGATAGTGAGACAAGGTTTTTATTGGTCAACCATGGAAACAGACTGCGCAAAGATGGTAAAGCACTGTCATGACTGTCAAGCATATGGTAATTTGAATCACTTACCGCACACAGAGTTGCACGGGTTGTCATAGCCGTGGCCTTTCTCAGCATGGGAGATTGATATGATTGGGGAAATTCGACAGAATGCATCAAATGGGCATCGCTTCATAGTAGTGGCAGTAGATTACTTCTAGAAGTGGGTGGAAGCAGAATCATTCCGTAATGTTACAGCAAAATAGATGGCAAAGTTTATAGCTCGGAACCTCATTTGTCGGTATGGTATGCCGCATCATGTAGTGACGAACAACGGAGTTCAGTTTCAAGGAGAGGCGAAGGCAATGTTACAGAGGTATGTGATAGGCCACCATAAGTCATCACCGTACAGGCCGCAGGCAAATGGGGCAGTTGAGGCAGCCAACAAGACTATAAAGATCATTTTAGCCAAGATGACAGAAAATTGCAGAGATTGGGCCGAGAAATTACCGTATGCTTTGTGGGGGTACAGAACATCAGTAAGAACAGCAACATGGGCCACACCTTACTCTTTGGTCTATGGAATGGAAGCAGTATTACCAGTAGAAGTGGAAATACAGTCCATGAGGGTATTAGCAGAGGCAGAATTACTGGAACATGAGTGGGCCGCACAGAGGTTTGATCAGTTAGCACTATTGGATGAGAAGAGAACGAAGTCTTTGTATCACATGTAGTTGTATCAGAAGAGACTAGCCCGAGCATTCAACAAGAAAGTACGTCCCACCAAGATCAGAAAAGGTGATTTGGTACTTAAGCAGTCAAGGCTGTCGACGACAGATCCGAGAGGAAAATTCAGACCTAACTGGGAAGGACCTTACACAGTGCAAAAGGTAATGGGAAATGGGGCAGTGAGGTTATCAGACTTGGAAAGAAACGAGTTCACCGAGTCGATCAATGTGGACAGATTGAAACAGTACTTTGCCTGTGGGAGAAAGGACCGAGCAGTCCCCAAGGGAATTGGCAGAAGACCTAACCCAACGGAGCAGGAAAATCATTCATGCATACACGTAACATTGCATTCTTTCCGCGTTTGTTTTTGTTTTTTGTTCGCAGGTTCGAAGAAAAGAGAAAGCGGCAGAAATGAGCCAAACAGCGTCAACACAGTTTCAGTTTTGGGGATCAGTCCCAAGGGGCGAGGCCCACATCAGCATCAGTTTGGGGCGAGGCCCACGTCAGTATCAGTTTGGGGCGAGGCCCACATTAGTATCAGCTTATGGGCGAGGCCCACTTCTGTCAGCGGTGTTGGGTCGAGGTGCCCAGGCTCGAGGTGCCCCCGTTGTCGGTTGTAGTTCCGGGATGCGTCACAGGGTCGAGGTGCCCACTACATCATCAGTTTGAGGGCGAGGTCCCTATTGTCAGCGTTATTGGGTCGAGGTGCCCCGTTGTCAGTTGCAGTTAGTGGGATGCGTCCCAGGATCGAGGTCCACTGCAGCACCAACTCAGCTCGAGGCAGCAGACGAGCAAAGTAAGTGAAAATGCATTGCATAACTTTGATAGGATTGTTTAAAGTCACACACTGCACAAGTCCCATCAAAGTGGCGGCGACTGTAGGCATTGCATTTTTTCATGTGAAACCCGATGATGAGTCTCAGTTGGAGGCACTACCTTTTAAGTCGTGGAAACCGCGGGAAACGGACGTCGGAAGGGAGGAGTCAAGAATTGACTCATATTCGGATTAAGTTCGCTGGTTTAGCTTCGGGTTACTTGTTGGTTTTCCGTTTTAAAAATTATTTTCGGCCCAAAACACTCACAATCACCTAACCTTGGCCCAAAATCCCTGCAAGCCCCTTGGCCTTGACCTAAAATCCCCGCAAGCCCACACACCTAGCCCACACAAGCTAACCACCCAACCAAAGGTCCACACGCCCACAACAAGGCCCACACGCCCAATCACCCTAAATTACACCCAAATTAAATAAAATATTAAATTAAATATTAATTAGATAATGTATTTGAATTAAATAAAATATTTAAAACATTTACCAATTAAATAAAACATAATATATAATCATACCTAATTTAGACAAATCAAATATATTAACTTCCTAACTAAACAAAATCACATACTAAATTAAAAAGATGATATGCCTAATTAAAATCAATCATAACAAATAAGAAATATTGACTTCCTAATCTAACAAACTAAATGCCTAATCCTAACCAATCAAATATATTGTATTACTAATCTAAACCAAATTTGTCCCCCTCAATCTTTGACTTTCCTTGCTCAACACAAAATCAAATCCCTTCCTTGTGAGACAAGGTGAAGCCCTAGCCCTTCTCTATATAAACCACACTTTTTCAAGGCATTTCCCCTCCTAGTTTACGCCCATCACAAGAAATAAAGAAGCAAATAATTTCCAACCCCCTCTCCAAGCTCTCCATTCACGCATATTACACAAAAAATATAACAAATTTCTCTTCATCTCCTTCCCCTACTTGACCGAAAAACACAGCCCCATAAGCCTCCCTCACATCACCGAAAAACACACCAATACAGCAGCCCCCTTGCACACCAAAACAGCGCCCATAAGCCTCCCTATATCACCGTAACAACTCACTCCGTTCCTCGGGTCGGCATACTGAGGTTAATGATGTTTGGTCAAACGTTTTGACTTCTCAAACCAGGTCGAGTTCACAAAATATGACCACCTCGGGTTGGGTTCAACAAATGCTCAAATGCTGTCAATTCTAATACTTTTCCTCTGTGTCGGGTCGGCTTCCCAACTGTGCTCTATCAGTCGGATCTGCTCTCGGGAGAACTTCTTATTTCATGTGGCCGCTCGGGCCTCTCTGTCTATCTTCAGTCTTTCTACGCCCTCGGTCATTCTTTATCCTCTTTTGGCCGAGTACAAACACTATTATATCCATCCTCGGTATTTGAACTTCCTCAGGTGAAAAACCACCATCAACGATTACAATTATGATAATCGATAAAGAAAATAAATTTAAAATTCATCATTAATTGAGAATATTTTTTGAATTAGAAGAAAACGAGTCTGAACCCAACTGTTGAGGATTCCTAATCACAATCTAAATTTAATATTTGTTTAGACAAAGAATAATAATTCGAGATGATTTATAAGGATAGTTGTAATTGAAATGATGAATGAAGGTCTCAGGTCAGGAAGATATAAATTTCAATAAGATTCTCTCGAAGATAGATATTTATTCAAGCCACTGATATTTGAAAAGATTAATCGCCTATGGTGGGTGATCTCAAATCGGATCGAGATTTTACGCTGTGTCTTCCTTAATTACGAGCATGCATTTATTATATTGTATGAAAATCATACATGGAAAAGTCAACAAACACTTGTGAATAAGAAGACCACAATGACCTCGTAAAAGAAAATGATAATCGATATGAGCTAAGCTTCGTAATTCAAACTTCAAAGCCAACTACAACACGTGTCACCTCTGTAATTCCACTCAAGCACACGCGCGCGCACCTCTTTGACTACTAATTAATTACATAATACGTGCAAAAGTTCATCTCCGATGGTGCTTCAAATTTACGGTATTCCAATTCTTCGTTCCACCCATCATAGCCAATGAGGAATGTCTTCGCTAGTCTCAATCGTTATCGCCACGTCACATTTCTCTCCAGAAGTGACACTCATGCTTTTCATTTAGTCAATCATACTTTTGCTTTTTCAATTGTGTATTAATTTTGTGCTATGTTTGAAATGATGAAGGAAATGATGAAGGAAATTTGTGACTTTCTACTTGTGTTGTGCTGATATAGAATAGATACTTTGCTAGAGTTCAGTCATGTTTGTCTATTGGGATTCGATTGTTTTCGCACATAGACTTGTAGGTTTTGATTATTGTTAGCATAATAGGTCGTTTTCCTTTACTTACAAGGAATTTTATTTGAGTTTTACACCATGATAGTGATTTTAAATATAATTTGCTGAAATGTATGACACTAAGAGATTTCAAAGATATTGGACTTGCAAGAATGGAGGATATTTGGTTCTCACCATGCTCGTTGCACTAAATTTGTAAGTTTATGGAGTTATTGGGCATTGGGAATGCATAATATTGTGGTTCTTATTTTTCACGATTGTGCTTTTCTTAAGCTAAGGAAATTTTTTGCAGATTTTCTATTAGTGTCCATGGTGAAAGGCCATCTGCAGAATATGCAAGATGGATGAAGGAATCACTAGAAAGTGAATTTGGGGCTGCTCTCAGAGCTTATGGCTCCAAAAGTTCCTCCATTGTTTCCCGTTTTAGCCCATTTTTGGCTTTTTATTGAGCAACAATCTTTTCCTTCCATGTTTTGAAGTTGACCATGTGGCAATTATTTGTTCACGAAATAAATAAGCGTGCTGTTAAGGTAATTTTTACTAGCGAGGAAAACTGTATATTTAAATTCTTTGGATATAACCTCTTCTTGATTGATGCTTGAAGATTTTCTTTAACCATGATTTTTGAAGAAAAATAAAATTCACTATAATTATTGTTCAATCCATTGCAGTTCCATGGAACTCTAGTACGCTTGGGGCCTTTCTAATGTTACTCTCATAACATTCAAGATGAATTTTGATGATGCAACACTGGAAGACTCCGACGCTCATTAGCGAGCTTACAGAAAGATGTTGAAGCAATTGGTAATGAAGAGCAATTGTATGTGAAGACTCAAGAGCATTTTGAAGAAAATCTTGTGTGGTCTTAGCTTAAGACTCTCTTTATAAGTGAGTTGATATTTAAGTCTTTAAGCTCATAGGCCATATACACATTCATTTAGATACATAAGGGTCATATGGAAAATGGTTTTAATCTTCTAATCCTGAGATTTTGGCACTGAGACCAGCATACCGATTCCCTACACCGGCATAATGGTGCCTCTTTTCTGAGCAGTTTTGCATCGCCTCCAGAACCAGACTACTCCATACCGGTCTCACATACCAGTCACTCTAGAGTTTGCACAATTACTAGATCCGAACTAGAGCATATCGGGATTTACACCCGTTAACCTTATCATTTTACATGCTCTCTGGAACTGATATGATCCATAGAGGTATCCATACCAGTTAGTAATCTGGTCGTGTTTGTGCTTACCGATGTCAAATGGAATATTTTATAGCTGTTGTAATGTCAGACCGTTATACCGGCCTGGACTGCTTTCATTTTCTCTATAAATTGAGTCCCTATTTCGTTTTTGTCTACTTCTTCAACCTTCATATAATTTCTTCAAAGACAAAAAGATAGAGTAAACAAAACCTTCATCATCATACACTCTCATAATCAAGCTCACATATTACACCTTGATATCATTTGTAGTGAGCTTAAATTACTTGGATTAGCAACTAACATCTTGAATCTTCTTATCTTTTGTAAGTGTTCAAGTTGTACTTTAAACTTCATTATTCAAACACTTGTGGTAGTGAAATCCTTTGTGAGTGGGTATACTCAAAAGGGTAATTTGTGTAAAGATTTTTGAGTGAGCCTATAGACAAGACTCATTGTAAAGGTTTAAAAAGTGAGCATAGGTGGTAAAACTGTTGTGTAAAGGTTCGGAGTTAACTATGAGACAAAACTCTTGGTTGCAAGTGAGTCACGGATAACTTGGTGTAAGTTGAGGATTCAACTTAGTGGAAAGCTTCAAGCGCGGCTTGGAGGAGTGGACATAGATATCGTTGATCAAATCACTATAAATGGTGTCGATTGTCTTTAACCCTAAACTCCTTTATTTATTGTAGGTTTATATCTTAAACATCCATATTGTTTAGAAACTTGCTTTTGGGTAATCATTGTTAAATATATTAATTTGGAAAATTGATCACTAAGCTTAATTGGTCAAGCTACTAGCTTAGTAGCATAAAATCGACAAGAATTTTTAATTCCTTAATATTAGCCCATTACCCAATTCACCCCCTTGGGTATAGAGAGTTGTGTTTGTTGGGCGCTTGTAGGTCTACTTTCAATTGGTATTAGAGAGATGTATTCTCAACAAAGACCTAATCGTCTGAGAATCAATCATGTCCTCTACAAGCTATACAACATAGTACACCGAATGAGCATTCACGATAGACTATCATTTTATGACAGAACAGCCTTCAAATTTTGTAAAAGAAGAATGCTCTCATTTTTACTCGCCTACAATATTAGTGGATATAAAGATATCACGGGAGGGCGAAAAACTTCAATAAATTCTAATGCACTTACAGTTTTATATGAAGCATTAGATAAAAGCATAATTGATAGGATTCCTAAATTTACAAATGCATATGAATTATGGAATTCGTTAGAATTAATAAATGAAGGAAATAGTCAATTAAATGAATACAATATTGATCATATCTCATTAAATGATGAAATTTGTAATTTAGCATTCGTAGCTATTGAAAATCCTAGAGGGGAATTGGAAAATGAAAGCATTGATGTTTCTAAAAAAGAAATTTTCGATTATGATGAAATGCTTACATGTTGAATGATTTGCATGATTTAATGATGCTCTTAGAAAGAAAAGTAATTTGATTAAGAAATAGCATTCATTACATCAACATGAACATGTATCATGTATGGATAAAATTCGTGCTTTGAAAAATGATGATATTTGCTTAAAGGCCAAGCATGGACATGATTTTATTCATAAACAAAATGAGCATGCATCTCTTATTAAATAAATTCATGCTTTAGATAATGAGGATATGAGTTTAAATGAAGAGCATGAACATTGTACAGAGAACATGAAAAATGAAGCATTTACTTATAAATCATCATGTGTTTGTGAAACTTTGAAAATTGAAAATGATGATTTAAATAAGAAATTAGATGACATGTAATGTTTGTGACCAAGTTCACTCAAGGTGGAAAGAATTTTAAATGCTACTTGGTTTCTAGAGATGTACATTTAATAGAGAAGTATTAGGATATAAACCTTACATGAAAATGAAATTTTGAAAATTATTTTACTAAGGCATCCACTTCTCATACGTACGTCACTTTTGATAAGAAGTCATATGTCATGCATGCAATAAGAAATGACACAAAATATTTCATTGCATGTACAAAAATATAAAAATGAATGCATGGGTTCCCCAAAGAACTAAAACTAACCCCATGGACCCAAGAAAAATTGGGTACCAAAAATATGCTTGAATGATTTTGTAAGGGGAAGCTTTAGGAAATGTCAATCAATGAAAAATGTGAAATGATCCCAAAGACACAACACAAATGAGGGAAGAACTTAAAAAAAGGAATATCAATCTCTACCTCAATAATGAATGAATTTGATGATTGGTGGGTTTGTCACTTGGTGACAACAGTAAAAGGTAAAAATCCATGTTTATGAAAATATTGGTATTTTTTTCCTCCATCCTATATAAGTATGCTTAATTTCAATTGGTATGAAATTGGACTTGATTGTGAAGCATACTAGTGATTAGGTAATTTGAATTTCAATTGGTCACTTGGTATCAATTTATGTTTAATCATATCATAAATCTTTTTTAGTATCAAATGATATCACATATGACTTATTGATTTATATGATATGTGTGATTCTTTTGAATTAACATTATTGATATGCCTTACCATTGATATCTATTGGTTAAAAATGAAATGCATAGATATTGGTTTACTTGGATGATTTTGATGATTACCAATACATGATTTTTAAAATGTATGACAAAATGAGAGAAATATATGAAAATGCGAAATGTGTATGTTTATGAACTTTCATATATTTTGTGATCATATTGATTGGTATCGAATAGAGTTTAATTTTTGCTTCTCCATTCTGATGAGGCCCAGGATGCAGCCCATGATGCACAAGGACAGACCACTACCGTGCATGTTCCAGAGGTCCAATCATGAGATCTCAAGCTAAGAAGATTCAGGAAGCAATGCATTGATTCATACAGAAGACCATATCTGACTATTCATGAGCCTATACTACATTGAGTATGGGCTTGAAGCCGATCGAACTTATTCAGGCGGTGGAGCATCAAGATACTTAGGTCTACTTTAGTATAGTTATTCGTTAGTTATTATTGTTTTATTCAGGGCTTGACATTTGTTTTAATTCAGCCCTTTTTTATGTTTGGCGTATTACTTTAGATTTATTATGTTTGGGGATTATGTTAAGCGTGCATGGATTTGCACATGGGGTTAGCTTAGATTGATTTTAGGATGCACTCATGTTGGCATGTGGGTAGTTTAGTCTTTTTATAATTTGTGGGCTACGATTTTGGTTAAAGCTTCCTTATAAAAGGCCCACTTTGGTTCTATTTTAGAATAACACATATTTTTAATAAAAATACAATATTTTCGTGAGCTTTGAGAAACTCTCAACTTGTTCTCACTATTTTTGGTTGATCAAAGGTTTGCTAAAGCTTTATGGCTCCCCCATTAGCACTCTAGGTTTTTGTTACTTATTCTTCAGAGGTTTAGGATTTCCACCGACTATCTTGGCTTTCTTGAGAACGATCTTAGTCTCATGTGGGTTTACTTGGCTTGTTCCAGGCTAGTTCTCATCAGTTGGTATCAGAGTAAAGGTTCCCAGGTCATTTCATATATTTGTTCATTTTTTCTCATTATTTACTTTGTCGTGTGTGCGTTTATTTTTCTATTCCGTGTTTTGTCTATTTCATGTGATTTCCTTATTTTTTTTTTGTTTCATTACCTTATGTGTTTTGTTATTCTGCATTTTCTGTGTTGTTTTTTTTTCCTGTATGCGATTTCCTGCCTGCTTTTGTGTTTGTCTAGCATGTGTTTATTTTTTTTTAGTCTGGTTTATGATTGTTCTTATCCTATTTACATAACCTATGGTCTAAAGCCTTAGGACTCCTTGTGGCAATATGTAAACTTGGTGATGAAATTTGGAATTAAAAAAAATTAGGTCAATTCTAGTACACCAAACTTCTTAGAAGGTCTGAAGGACGCAATTTTAATTTTTTTTATGTGTAATTTTTTTCCTAGTGTTTATATTGTCAAGACGAGGTGATTGAGGTAATTTACCTGTACGTGTTTAAAAATTCTAAATTTTGAGTATAATTGGTTACCTATTATCCTATTTGTCACAATCCATAGTGTGCATGTTTTCTTTCTTCCGTGCGCACTTAGCTAGCTTTCTTTATTAAGGCTCGTGAATCGTGTCATCATCTCATTTCTTTTATGCTTGTGTTTACCTATCTTTTGTACTTACGATTGACCTGAACCGTGCCATTGGGACAAAATAAGGGTTACAGCCATACTAGGCTCAAATCCTTTGAGAACCCGTTCGAAGGTAAGAGAGGTGAAAGGCAAGTTTGTGTGAGCTTAATTTCGGGTAAAATCCATTTGAGTAAATAAGGAGTTTGTATCTAGTTTTCTTTAAATTTCAGTTTTGTAATTAATTTTATTTACTTTCTGTAATAGTAATTTACTTCCTTTACTTTTTCAGTTTTTACTATTCAGCTATGATGAGGTAACTTCCCCATGCTAGGGTGAAAGGTAAAACTTTTATTACTGCTATTTAGATTAATCTCCCTTAATTATAATATATTCACTATATAAAATTTGACTTAATAAGGATACCGCTATATTGGTCGGTTGGTAATCAATTATAAACTTGTTTTAATCTGACTAAGCATGGATACCGCCTGGTTGGTCGGTTGGTAATTACCACCTATATGGCTGGTTTATGGACAAATTATGATACCGCATTTATGGTCGGTTGGACTTAATCTGACTTAATCAGGATACCGCCTATATGGCTGGTTGGTAATATCACACAAGTTAATATATTATATTAAGGGAGATATAAAAAATAGTAGTGATAAAATTAGATCCTATAGCCCTAACATTTTCTTTTATTGTATTTTTCTTTATTTACTTTCCAGTATTTTACTTTTCAATATTTTACTTTATGTCTTTTATTTTTAAGTTCTTACTAGCACCCAACTCGCACAGCTACACCTTATTGCATAATATTTCCTCATAATGCACCAAACATAGATTTTAAACCTGGGATGATACAATATTTTACAGCGTGATGTGACGGGAAATCATAGGGTAGACTTTACTTTCGGCAATGGCAGATTGGGGAAGAGAACCTGTCAAATCGCCGGAAATCCGCAGACTTGCAGGGCCGGCGTCATAAAGATATGGAAACAGTGTTGAATGTCTATTAGTATATAAGGGAAGGTTGATCACATTTGTAAGGGTAACACAAATTTTCCTTTTGAGAATCACTTGTAAAAAATATTGAAAGAGAACAAACTACTCGGTTTCTTTAGACCTTCATTAAGACAGGTCAGCCAAGCTCGGTTTGGTAATAAAAACGAACCCCCACCCCACTTTGTACCCATGGACATAGGCAGGATTAGCTCCGCCGAATCAAGTTAAACACTCTTTGTTCGATTTCTCGTGTTTGTCTTATTTTTCACCAAATTTGCCTTTGGTCTCCCCATAACCAAACAAATTCAAGGTTGAATGAGGATTGTCTCGGGAGGGTTATCTCGAAACTACCCCTGAGACGAAAATCACTCGTCAACATCTTATAAGTAACCATTTGAAAAGATTTGACATTCTTTTCTTGAAAATGAAATTCATTCAAAGACTAAAAATGACAAGCAATTGTTGGATGGAAAACTCTCGTCCAAACACCACTCATATGCCATGAAGAGGCAGATCTTGCAAGTCCATTTGTAATCACTTTTTTTTTGAAATTATTGGAAACCTCACCGTCAAACTATTTCTTCCGGGCTAAAGCGGAGCAGGTAAAACCTCCGCTATATTGGATCGGCCTGATTGTGACTGCAGATGCTCAAAGCATATGAGACACCAGGTCGCGTACATGTCATGGCATACATGATCGATCCGACTACAGAAGCGAACGAGATCCGACTCATTGAATCTCTCTCATCTTGAGTTTTAGGACACATGTCCTTAGATAGAGAGATGTCATGTGTTAATGTACGAGTTCACGGAGAGTGCCAACAACTTTTAGAGCTATCCCAGTAAATCTTTATTCCTAGAATAAAGGTTGCCTCTCCCAAGTATTTCAATGGAGAATTTTAATGAAAGCCAAGCTTTCACCAATTTTAATATGGGAATGTCATTGCTAAGAAGCAATACATCATCAACGTATAGGACAATCAATGTCAGTGCGCTCCCACTAACCTTCTTATATACACAAGAAAATCATCGTTTTGAATGAAACCATATGGTAATATGATCTCATCAAAACGTTGGTTCCAAGAACGCAATGCTTGCTTCAATCCATAAATGGAACGATTTAACTTGCAAACCTTGTTTGCATGTTTTGGCACGACAAAACCGTCAGACTGTTACATATAAACATCCTCCAAAAGGTTTCTGTTAAGGAAATCATTTTTTACGTCCATCTGCCATATTTCATAATCGAAATATGCAGCTATAGCAAGCATTATCCGAATGGATTTAATCATGGCAAAGGGTAAAAGGTTTCGTCATAATCAACACCATGTTGATGACGATACCCTTTCCTACAAGCCTAGCTTTGTACGTTTGTTGTTGCCATCCATGTCTGTCTTCACCATGAAGACCCATTTGCTACAATTAGACACAATGTCTTCTGGTACATCAACCAGTGTCCAAACTTAGTTGTATACATGAGATCCATTTCAGACTTCATGGCCTCTTGCCATAAAGCATAGTCGATACCTTGTATCGCTTCCTCATACGTGGCCGGTTTATTATCCTCAATAAGATTAATGTCTACATGAGGTGAGATCAGAAGCCCATACCTCTAAGGTTGTTTTCTGACTCTTTCTGACCTACGCGGTTCTTATGTATTAGAAGATTGTGGAACAGTCTCATCCCTGATGAACTGTTCGTGTTCCGTGAGGGGATCGGTTCCAGGAACAGTATCACTCCGATTTTCATTGAGTTCTACTTTCCTCTCACTTACCACTGCATTTAGGAATTCCTTTTCGAGGAAAACCACATGGAGATCAACAAATACCTTGTTCTCTTATGGGTTGTAAGAGTAATATCCTTTGGTTTCCCGAGGATAATCTAAAAATAGGCACTTATCCAATTCGGGTTCTAGTTTGGTACCATCCAAACGTTTAACGTATGCCCAACATCCCCAAATCTTCAGAAATGAGAAACCTGGTTTCTTTCCTGTCCATATTTCATATGGAGTCTGTCCAACAGACTTTGACGGAACCTTATTCAAAATAAGTATTGCACTGTTCAATGCGCATCCCGTGGAGGAAATTGGTAGCTCAATACGACTCATCATTAACATTACCATGTCCAATAAAGTTCGGTTTATCCGTTCGGACACACCGTTCAATTGAGGTGTTTCGAGAGGAGTCCATTTTGAAAGAATACTATACTCTTTCAAGTAATCGAGAAACTCATTGCTCAAGTATTTTCCACCATGGTCCAACCGTGATGTTTTGATACTTTTGCCGGTCTTTTTTTCTACTTCGTGTTGAAAATCTTTGAATATATCAAACGTTTCCGACTTGTGTATAATAAGATACACATAACCATAACGCGATGCAACATCCATAAAGGTTATGAAGTATTCATATCCACCTCTAGCCTGGCTAGACATGGGCCCACATACGTCACTATGAACGAGGGCTAACAGTTCGGTGGCACGTACACTTTTTCCGCTAAAAGGTGTTTTAGGCATTTTGCGTAATAAACAAGATTCACAGACGTCATATGAACTAGGATCAAGTCCGTCCAAGTATCCACTCTTCGAAAGTGTGGATATACGAGTCTTGTAAATGTTTCCCAGACGACAATGCCACAGATAAGTCTCATTCGTGTTACTTAGTTTGAGCCTTTTGTTTGTCATGTTATATGTTTGAGATTCATTTATATTCAAAATATAAGGACTGTTATTAACATCTGTTGTACATAACAAAATGTTATCTTTATATACAAAACACCTAGTGTTCCAGAATACAAAAGTACACCCGCAACGGGTTAAACAAAATACAGAGATGATGTTCCTAGTCAAACTAGGTACAAAATAACAGTCACCTAATGTAATTACATGCCCCAATGGTAGATACAAAACATAGGTCCCAATGGTCAAAACAGAGACTCTCGTCCCGTTTCCGACTCGTAGGTCGATCTAGTCTGAAGTCAGTATCCTGCTAATTAGCAAATCCTGCACACCAATACATATGTGAGTACCACATCCAGAATCAAAAATCTAATTTTTTAAAACCAGTAGTGGACATGTTTATAACAAATATAACTGAAGCCGGAGCCTTGCCCGTCTTTACTTCCTTCAACTCCGCCTTGTACTCACGACAGTCACGCTTCCAGTGACCCTGTTTGCTATAATGTAGGCAGACGTCTTTGGATATGTCCTTAGTCTTCCCAGAAGACTTTGATGATTTGGCCTTGCCGTTTTTCTTCCTTTTCTTCACACCCCCAGAAACCTTCAGCCAAGCCTTGGCCTTCTGGGATGTCGAAGTAAGGTGCACCTCGCGCTTCTTGCCCTTTACCAGCTCTAACTCTGCTTCTTTCTGTTAGGAATATGCTCTATACCCAACTTGTGGATGGGCTATATGTACATGTATTTGTAATATTTTCATTAATTAATAAAATGGAAATCTTTATTATATGTGTCTTACATAAATTATATGAATCATCAAACACTGTAATAAACCCCTTGGAGTAATAAGATGATGGCTTCCATATCTTATGAGAATCATTACTCTCAAACGTTCCTAGTCATAGTTTTGTGAATAATCTGGGCGTTCACAAAGCGGAGAGACTAGCATGATGATATGATCCGCCCTTAAATGGGGTAGCCGATCTCATAGGCTACTAGCGGAGATCTGTCCGCTTGGTGTATCATATGGATGCATGAGTTGCTCGTGTCCATCGAACTGATCGTCGAAAGTTTTCACATGGAGTGTTTATCCCATGTGTCTGTGAGAACTTTCATGTATCGATTGTATGACTAGTCCTTAGACTTGAGGTCTTTACAATCTTATGTGTGGATCAAATGAATTTGACATTCTCCTTCCCCGGTTCAAAAGATCTGGTCATAAGGGTATGATTGGGTCATTTGTTGAAACACATGAAGTTTGTAAAGATACAACAGAGAATCGCCACTCTCTCGGATAATATTTTCTTATAAGAGTAGTCTTCCAGTTTGCGGGTTGATATGTGTGATCAGTTCTTGAGACTGTGGCCGCAACGGAAGAATCATGTGAGATTCTTGGATTAGCACGATTCATGACACTATCAAGTAAAAGCTCGTTAAAAAGCTAACACCTTGAACTTACTTTTAGGTACAAGTTTTGCATGATTTGGTTAAGATTTGAATTGTGAAATTGCATTTAATATTTACGCATCTGTAAAAAAAGTGAATAGTAAATTTATTTGATTAAAATAAAATGCAATATCATAATTAAAAATTAATCAAAGTTATTTAATGCCTAAAATAATTCCAACATATTAAAACTCATATGCTTGATGATTCTATGTATGATTAGAATTGGGATGATTATTTTAGGGTGCAAGCATCTAGAGACTTTCTAAGGAAATAGAGAGTGTATTTCTTATCCCTTAGCTAAGTAATTATTATTTGATGAACGTAGAGATTTATTACCTTTAAGGCTAATAAATATAAATCACTTGTTTATAATAAAAGACATTATAAAAGATACAAGTGGGCTGAGACCAATGCGTTAATAAAACTTTCCAAACTAAAGTTAATTTAACCAAAGGTATTACTAGAGTTAGATAATTATTTGGTGTCTTATTTCACTCACTACCTTTTTATAGCCAAAAGTAAAAGCTGTGAAGACATCTAGATAATCATTTACTCAAGGCTTACCTTAAAGCATATTTAAAGTGTTGGAATAATTTGGAGGATCTATTGTTTATTCATGTCACCAAGGTAATAAGAGTCTAAGAGGTAAGGGTATTTAAGAGAGTTCGCTCCTCCCTCCCTCTGGGGAATTTTCAATGGAGGAATCCATTTGACAGTTATTCACTTAAACTTGCTAAAATCCTCAATAATAATTTAAGTCTAAAATTTGCCTCCCAATGTAAAGTATAGACCCAAAAGGCTTAAAATGTATTGGCAGGAGTAGGCTTTACCAGACTGACTAATACCCATTTGTCCCTAAATTGTACTATTGACAATGGTTCGTCTTTTCTGAGTCATTAGTGGTAAAGATTGGGTGTCCACAAGGACTAGCATAAGCTATGGCATGTTTGATTGCCCAATCCAATGATCAAGGAATTGTGATTTATATCATAAATTTGTTGGGAACCTACTTAATTATCTTATTTTAGAACGACCGGCCCTAGTCGGAGTTGTGAAATGATGATAATGGGATCCTTGCCCATAAGAAATCCATCATATTGGGGTTGAAGTGATTTACTTAAAATTTTAAAATAATTGAGTGGGAGCAACTTCATAATATTAAAAGCCCATGTTGTTATGAAACATTAATGAAAACATATTCCTAATTTTAACATTCTCTCTTAACAGGTGGGTTAAAATATTTCACAAACATTCAAATGGAAAACAGAATATCACTTCGTTCCATCCTTGATGAGCATAAGCTCAAAGGGGACAACTACAATGACTGGTTTAGAAACCTTAAAATTATCTTACGATAAGAAAAGATTTTCTATGTTCTTGAAAGACCATTTCCCCCTGAACCCGCAGAAGATGCTGACCAAAATACATTTGATATTTGGAAGAAACACATCGATGATGATGAGCAAGCAGTTTGCATAATACTTGGCTCTATATCGGACGTGTTGGTTTCTACTATAGTCCCAAGATCATATTTAAGCAATGAAAAGAATGAATACTCAAAGAAGTGAGGCGGAAACACACTTACATTGAAAGGATTTTGAGATGTGTTGAAGAGAAAATCTCCTCCCTTGTGGATCCTTTGAAGCTTCGGCCAAGGAGGTACTTTGAAGAAGATGAATAAGCTCCAAGCTTTGTAAGGATTCCAAGCTCTTGAGATGGTTTCCCTATCACCTTGTATTGATTCTTGAAGTGTGCTAGCAAGTAAAGAAAAGAAAACAATTTCCTTATCCTTGGTGGAGGCTCATGGCAATGTGAGGGTTTGAGAGAGAGAGTGTGTGTTTTTCTTTTGTTTGATTTTGTTTTCCAAAAACAAGTAATACCTAAAGTGTTTTCAAACTTTGGTATATGGCTTTCAAAAAGTCAAAACTCAAATTTGGAGCCAAAATGGCATTAAAGGCTCTCAACAACCAACATCATGAATAGTGACTAGTTATCACTCACCAAAAAGGTGAATTGACATCTATCACTAAAGTAACATGTGATGTGACGAGCGATGTGACGAGTGATGTGACTTGTGGCCGCACTTGATTCAAAATCAGAGTGGCCTTGCAAACACATCCCGGGCTCAGTTTCGCTAATTCCGAAATAACGAATTTTCCGTTGCGACGTAATTAAATCAAATTTACTATTCACGTCGTTAGCGAATTAATTCTAAATTAACTCGTTTGCCCGAATTAAAATATAATTTTAATTCCGGGTCAAAATCTAATTTCGTTTATTATATCGAATATATTATTTTTATCGATTAATTCTAAATTAATCGTTTCTCTCTCTTCAAATAGTATTTTATCCCAGATAAAATATCTCCGCTATTAATCCAAGATTAATTAAGTTCGAATCATACGTCATCGGTGAATCTTCGGGAAGCGACCCAAGAGATCCCTGGATATGTTGTCAGTAAATCCGGTAGTCAGACTATCCGAACACGTGTTGGTTTCTAGATTAGGTCCCAAGATCATGAAATCAACATGAAAACGCATGAATACAAAAAGGAGTAAGGCGGAATACATACTCACATTGAACGGTTTGATGCTGCGAAGAACAAAACCATTTCTTCCTCCTTGTTGAAGCTCGGCAGTGAGCTCTCTATGGCAGTGGGCTGCTCGGTTTGGGCTGTGAAACTCCTCCAAGAATTCGGCCATTGATGACTCCATTGAAGCTCCAAGCTTAAAGCTCCAAGAATAGATTCCAAGCTCATGTGTTCGTTTCCCTATCACCTATGTATAACTCAAGTGTGTGCTAGCACCATATCTTCTTCCTTGCTTCTCATAGATTCGGTGACAACCAGAAATTTTAGAGAAGAAACGGTTCCAAACCGTGAAGAAGAAGGAGGGAAAAGAGAGGGAGAGGAGAAAACGTAAAGTGAGGAGAAATAGAGATTATTGAAAAATAAGATTGTAAAATGCTTTTATAATTTCCCAAATTAATAAAGCATTTACCATTTTAAATTTCAAAAAAAACAAAAGTCAAAAGCAAAAAGCAAAAGCCATCAATGCTTTTCAACTACTATATCAATCAATCAAATCAATCAATCAAATTGTCACATCACTCAAATGACATGTGATTTGACGCTTGATGTGACTAGCGATTTGATGCTCGAATTGACTTGCGTACCGCACTCGAATTCGAAATACGAATGTGCTCGCAAATAATCCCGGGCTCGGGTTTGCTAATTCCAAATTAACAAATTTTCCGTCGCGACGCAATTAAACGATTACGCCTAGCGAAATCACTATTCACGTCGCTAACGAATTAATTCTAAATTAACTCGTTCGCCCGAATTAAATTGAATTTTAATTCCGCGTTGAAATCCAATTTTGTATAATATATCGAATATATTATTTTATCGATTAATTCCAAATTAATCGTTCTCTCTTTAATTAATATTTTATCCCTGATAAAATATCTCCGTAATTAATCCCAGATTAATTTTCTCTCTCTTCTAATTAATCCCAGATTAATAAAGTGCGAGTCATACATCATCGGTGAATCTTCGGGAAGCGACCCATGAGATCCCCGGATATGTTGGCAGTAAATACGGTCGTCAGACTATCCGAACACGTAGGTACCTCGTACTACGTTTTTACCAATTTACAAGACAAGGTTGGCTTCTAGCAAAGCGCCATGCCTACCCAATACTCCAGAAACATGCTTACAGAAATAAGCGATCTATATCAAGCGTAGTATACCGTAGTATTGTGTATGTCGATCCAGTATCAGATGTTCACGTGCTAGGCCTGGGGCTGGAATTGTGTCTGCCCCGTACGAAGCACATATCAGATGTCTGGCAACTAGTATCTATAATCGGATATACATGACCTAGTCATAATATCCCCATAGCTTGAGCACTTAAGAGAACGAGTTCCGTATCCTATGTGACCATCATCTCCATATGACTGGAGTGATACTTCCGTCTTAACATCACACCCAACACACTACGATTCTCAATATACCCAGCATTGGCATACACAGAACCTGTTAAAGCCCTGGACGACCTCAACCAAAGTATATTGATTGTCGTAAGTATTAGCGGTGCAAGTCTCAGGTTAAGACCAAATACACCTACCCTGATTGTAGACTCCCATGGACACATAGTCATACTACCAATGGGATTCCGCATGGGTCTATCCAGAGCGAAGCTGTTTCCCGTACCGTCGGTAAAACACAACCTCCTATTACACTTGCATGAGTATCCTATACCCAAATATATGAGAACTATGATGTTGTGCCCTCACAACGTGCACAAGTGTAATACTAGTCTTTTACGTATTTATCGATGTCCAATCTCGATAATACTCTGACTAGGGATATTTAATGATTTATCCTTCATGTACTGATACTGTCTCATATCATTCTCTGTCCAGGAACATATCATAAGAACCTCTCATCATTTATATATCTAGGTGATCTAATCACAAATGATAAGAGTGCAATCTCCTTTGTCACATAGTTAATTTGTACAACAACACCATGATCTGTACAAATAGTGACGCTATGGGTCATAATTGTCCAACAATCTCTGACTTGGCCTATAACCAGTCACTCGAGTGCTTGACACCCGAACTATGTACGGTTGGCTCAAATTGCTGAGAAAAGGCTTTCGTCAGCGGATTTGGAATTATCATCTGATGCGATTTATTCGATCATCACATCGCCACGATGTATGATCCGAACGAATCAGATGAATATCCAAAATAGTATCTGGATCGTCGATGAGACAATTAATTCTTTAGCATGTGCTGACACCTAGCTCAGCTGCTAACAGAACTATATCTAATCTAATTAGATTTATTATCGACCCAAATGGCTTCTATTGTTGCCTCAGCTGCAGCAATAACCCGCATTTGTTGTTTATTCGGTAACAGTATCTTGCTTGGAAGATTTCCAGCTCACTGTTCCTTTATACTATTGTATAGTACCTTTGTTACAACTTATAGTCGTTATCATGAAAGCCAAGCTTTCACCGATTATATTATGGGAATATCATTTCCAATAAATGATATATCATCATTATTCAGGACATTTACTGTCAGTGCGCTCCCACTAACCTCCTTATATACACAAGAATTATTTTCGTTTTGAATTAAATCAAAAACTATTATGATTACATCAAAACGATAATTCCAAGAACCTAATGTTTGCTTCAATCCAATCATGGATCGAATAACAAGCATTATCCAAATGGATTTACCGTGGCAACAGGTAAAATGTTGAATCGTAATCAACACAATGTTGATAACGATACCTTTCCGTTAAAAGCCTAGCTTTATACGTTGGTATGTTACCATCCATGTACGTCTTCCTTGAAGACTATATAGTACCAATAGGCACAATGCCTTGCGGTACATCAACTATTGTCTAAACATAGTTGATTTACATGGAATCCAATTCGGATATCATGGCACTTTGCCATAATAGGGAGTCGATACCTTGTATCACTTCCTCATTCGTAGTCAGTTGGTATACCTCAAAAGATAGACATCTTTATGAGGTTAGATCAGAAACCCATACACCAGGTTGTATTCTGACTCTATCAGACCTACGCGGTTCTTGTGTATTTGAAGATTATTGGTAATAGGCTCATCCTTGATGAACTATTTATGTTCCATTAAGATTCGGTGCCTTGAACAGTATTACTCCGATTTTCATCGAGTTATACTATCCTCTCACTTACCACTGCATATCGGTATTCCTCTTAGGAAAATCGCATGGTGAGCAACAATCTAATTGTTCTCTAGTGAGGTGTATAAGTACAATACTTATGGTATCCCTAGGATAACCTACATTTGGCACTTGTCCAATTTGGGTTCTTGTTTGGTATCATCCAAACGTATGCCTAGCACACCCAAATTATCAGGAATGTGAAACCCGGTTTCTTTCCCGTTCATATCTAATATGATATCTGTCAAACAGATATTATGGAACCTTATTCAAAATAAGTTCTTGCACTGGTTAAAGCTTATCCGTTGAAGGAAATGGTAGCTCAGAGCGACTCGTGATTAACTTTATCATGTCTAACAAAATTCGGTTAATCCTGTTGGGATACACCGTCAAACTGATGGGTTTCAGGAGGAGTCCTCATTGAAAGAATACTATACTCTTTCAAGTATATGAGAAACTTATTGCTTAAGTATTTTCATCATGGTCAAACCGTGCTGGTTCAATACTTTAGCCGATCTGTTTGTCTATTTCGTGTCGAAACTGTGAAAGTTTCCGATTTATGTTCTTCAAAAGAAACACATAACCATACGCGATGCCATATCCGTAAAGGTCACGACATATTCATATCCACATCTAGCCTAGCTAAACATGGGCCCACTTGCTTCACTATGAAATAGGGCTAACAGGTCGGTGGCATTTACACTTTTACCAAATAAATGTGTTTTACGTACTTTGCCCAATAAACTAGATTCGTAGACTTTATTTGATTAGAATCAAATCAGTCCAAGTACCCACTTTTTGAAAGTGTGGATATACGAGTCTTGTTTGAGTTGTGTCCCAGACAACAATGCCACATTCAAGTTTCAACACTGATCAAATCAGTTTGAGCTATTTATTTGTCATGTTATATATTTGAGATATTATTTATATTCAAAATATAAATTCTGTTATTCACATCTAATGTGTTTATCTTAATATCATCTTTATAAAATAAAACACTTTAGTGTTCTAGAATATAAAGGTTCACCCGCAGCGGGTCAAACACTGATATAAAGATAATGTATCTAGTCAAACTAGTTATATTATAATAGTTTCCTAATTTAAGCACATACCCGAAGGTAGTTCATAAATTCAGGTATCTACGGTTAAAAACAGCGACTTTCGTCCCGTTTCATTTTGTAGATAAATCTCTAATGATGTCAGTATCCTGTTCAAAACAGATTCTGAACATCAATATATATATTTTATGTACCACACTAAGTATCTAAAGTCTAATTTTAATACTAGCTGTGAACATAATTATGACAATCATATTTGAAGTCAGAGCCTTGCTCGTCTTCAATTCCTTCTTGGGATATGTCCTTTTATCTTCCTAGAAGATTATAATGATTTTGCCTTTGCCGGTTTCAACACTCTAGAAGCCTTTGGTCAACCCTTGGCCTTCTAGAATATCGAAGTAAGGTACGCCTTGCGCTACTTGCATAATTGCAAAGTTTGACTTTATCTCCTCGAGATTAGTCATAATTCTCTAAGAATTATTTATTGCAATTTAGTATTTCAAAGATCTAAAATAGATCCATGAAAATCCTTCAATTTCATTATCAAACTTTAAGGATCTAATCCTTAGTTCTGATTCAGAAATTAAGGAGTCTACCGCGACAAGCTTAATGGTTTAAGCACTAAAGTTATCATTACATGAATATTCCAAATATCATGTTCCACTTATTTGCTTAACTCCGAGCTTAGGCTTAATATGTTATTTTATCAAATAAAGTAACTTATTATTTTTCCAGGACCATCCTGAAATTATTCCCAATTTGAAAATTAAAGTTGTTTAAATACATTTTCACCCATGATTATGTTTTAAACACTAATATTTCAATTTATCTTGATTCTAATAGTCCAACTATTTAATCAACGATTTGTGGTACTATGTATTATATTGATTATTATAGTCCAACTATACAATCAAATATAATTTAAATCAATTAACCTCAATTACATTGATTACTATAATCCAATTATAAAATCAACTGTAAATTGAAATTAATTAATTCAAACATATTGATTACTATAATCCAATTATATAATCAACTATAATACAGTCCAACTGTTTATTGAAAAACAATTTAAATATTAGTCCAACTAACATTTAATCTAACGACGAAATAATTTGTGATTGAGCGCGTATGGCAAGTAATTAAACGAATATTGCAAATTCAATTCTTGCCTCCCACTATTTTTCGGCGAGCCTCTAACCCTCTGTCGAGTACTCGGGAAACCGTGTTTCGTAGTGGCTAGGATCCCGTTAAATATCACACAATCTTGACTTTGGCCAACAAATTGTATGATAATTAACTAGGTAGATCTCTAAGATCAATTGGATCCAATCCAATTCCTAGATCCGGTAGGGGGAAATCCAAGTCCGAAACATATATCTTATATATGCCAATACATCAAATGTATTACCTAACCTTTTGCCTCTGAATCAACTAAGCCTTGGCTTTGGCACAACAAACTTAGTGATCCCAGTCAAGCGCGACCCATTGACCATGGAAAGCTTCGTAATCAATGTCGATGGATAAGAAGTGGTCTTGACTTTGGCCAACAAACCACAACTTGAACAAGACACCAATATGGAACAAAGCCTTCGTGATTCAACACATCTTCGACAGACAAAGGCCTTGACTTGGCCAACAAACCAATGCCGTCTTGGATCTTGAGTGAGAATCACTCAATGGAAGGAAAGACGCTTAATATTATTTGACGTTTTTCGCGTTCAAATTGGCAACCAATTTATTATCTTTGTTAAGGTCTCATCATCATACACCTTTAAACATGCATTCTAAACACATAATAAAGCGCATATGAATAAAATAATAATGATATGCGGATGGATACTTTACATTGATCCTAGATCAAATCTTTCTTCTCTCTCTCCACTAGCACATGTATTTACTTCTACTACCCGTTACACTACACTTCTAAAGAAACCTCATTTACATTGAGGGGAATATGTGAGAAGAGAATACAATGAGAATGAGGTAATAAGGCTCGACACGCAGGTCCAATTAATAAATCAAATTTATTACAATTTCCAAAATTTCCCTACCCTACTAATATCCATCCGATATACATTATTCATGCATCGCAACTATGTATTCACACAAGTATGTTATCAATCAATCTAATCCAATTAATTAATCTGATAATTAGTGATCATCCAATGTTCAAACAACGATTTGATTTTTGCTCGAGTCAAACTCGTTTTGCGAACACGTACTCAAAGTAAGAATTCTCAAATTAAATTAAATTACATAATTAAATCCAATTTAATACGCATTTAATTCTAATTTACTATTTAATTCCAAATTAAATATTACACTTTTATTAACGAACCTTTACTACTTAAATTCCAAATTTAATCGCAACGGGTCTCAAAGCCCTATTAACATCTAATGTTTATTTAATTAAAGTCCAATGGGCTTTTAATTAATTTCTTTAAGGCGTGGACTTTTGGTCAACTCGGGTCAAACCGATAACAAAAATCCAATCCGGGAGTTACCCCATAAGCCCAGAAATCAATCTTGGCCCATTAGGCCAAATTAAATAATTAAGGTCCATTAAGTCATAATTGGACTTTATGGATTCGGTTTTGGCCTAATTGGATCCAACCAATTTTGCCTAAACCTAACTTGGTACAACCAAGCCCAAAAGCCCAATTACAACCTTTAAGGCCCCATTCCAAAATAAGCCCAATTAATTAACTTATAAAATTTCAAATTCCATAATTAATTAACCTAAGTGTAATACACAATTAATCACCCAATTAATATTTCTAAAACATCAATTAGCCTAATTAATCATGCACTTCTACATCAAATAGTGTCCAACACAATCAATCAAAATCAAACCCAATTTACATGCTTCACTCTCGGGCAAGGAGGGGTTTTTCAATCCGATTCGGTTTCAACCCAATTGAATCCACAATCATCATTTCCCAAATCAATTCAACTCATCCAATGAATTAAAAAACAAAAATCACCATGAATTTTATTTCTTAAGATTTTCGGCCAAGCCAACTTTAAAAGGGAAAATTGTTCCAAATCAAAATTCAATCCAATTGAACTTCAAAACAACATTACCCAACTGTTTTAAGTCATCCAATGATCAAACAAACAAATATTACCAACACATTAGGGTTTATCATTTTCGGCCATGACAAAATTTGGGGAAAAATGGATCCAATCCAATTTCATGAAATTGATCATGCACAACTTCAATTAATCAACATACAAGCATAATTAATCAATCAATTTAACCAAATCATGCTTCAATTGATTTTACCCAATTTCAAACCCTAACATTTTCATGCTTGATCAAAGCTCAAGATACCATTGTTGGTTTCTAGATTAGGTCCCAAGATCATGAAAACGTATGAATACACAAAAGTAAGGCAGAATAAATACTAATACTCACATTGAACAGTTTGATGCTATGAAGAACAAAACCATTTCTTCCTCCTTGTTGAAGCTCAGCAGTGAGCTCTCTATGGCAGTGGGCTGCTCGGTTTAGGCTGTGAAACTCCTCCAAGAATTCGGCCATTGATGACTCCATTGAAGCTCCAAGCTTCAAGCTCCAAGAATGGATTCCAAGCTCATGTGTTCGTTTCCATATCACCTATGTATAACTCAAGTGTGTGCTAGCACCGCATCTTCTTCCTTGCTTCTCATAGATTCGGTCACAACCAGAAATTTTAAAGAAGACACGGTTCCAAACCGTGAAGAAGAATGAGGGAAAAGAGAGGGAGAGGAGAAAACGTAAAGTGAGGAGAGAGAGAGATTATTCAAAAATAAAATTGTAAAATGCTTTTATAATTTCCCAAATTAATAAAGCATTTACCATTTTAAATTTCAAAAAGCAAAAATCAAAAGCAAAAAGCAAAAGCCATCAATGCTTTTCAACTACTACATTAATCAATCAAATTGTCACATCACTCAAAGTGACATGTGATTTGACGCTTGATGTGACTAGCGATTTGATGCTAGATTTGACTTGCGTGCCGCACTCGAATTCAAAATGCGAATGCGCTCGCAAATAATCCCGGGCTCGGGACGCAATTAAATGATTACGCCTAGCGAAATCACTATTCACGTCGCTAACGAATTAATTCTAAATTAACTCGCTCGCTCGAATTAAAATCTAATTTTAATTCCGCGTCGAAATCCAATTTCGTATAATATATCGAATATATTATTTTATCGATTAATTCCAAATTAATCGTTCTCTCTCTTTAATTAATATTTTATCCCAGATAAAATATCTCCGTAATTAATCCCAGATTAATTTTCTTTCTCTTCTAATTAATCCCAGATTATTAAAGTACGAGTCATACATCATCGGTGAATCTTCGGGAAGCGACCCATGAGATCCCCGGATATGTTGACAGTAAATACGGTCGTCAGACTATCCGAACATGTAGGTACCTCGTACTACATTTTTACCAATTTACAAGACAAGGTTGGATTTTAGCAAAGCGCCATGCCTACCCAATTCTCCAGAAACATGCTTACAAAAATAAACGATCTATATCAAGCGTAGTATACCGTCGTATTGTGTATGTCGATCCAGTATCAGATGTTCACGTGCTAGGCCTGGGGCTGGAATTGTGTCTGCCCCGTACGAAGCACATATCGGATGTCTGGCAACTAGTCTCTATAATCGGATACACATGACCTAGTCATAATATCACGATAGCTCAAGCATTTAAGAGAACGAGTTCCGTATCCTATGTGACCATCATCTCAATATGACTGGAGTGATACTTTCGTCTTAACATCACAACACACTACGATTCTCAATATACCCAGCATTGGTGTACACAGAACCTGTTAAAGCCCTGGATGACCTCAACCAAAGTATATTGATTGTCGTAAGTATTAGCGGTGCAAGTCTCAGGTTAAGACCAAATACACCTACCCTGATTGCAGACTCTCAAAGACACATAGTCATACTACCAATGGGATTCCGCAGGGGTCTATCCAGAGCGAAGCTGTTTCCCGTACCGTCGGTAAAACACAACCTCCTATTACACTTGCATGAGTATCCTATACCCAAATATATGAGAACTATGTTGTTGTGCCCTCACAATGTGCACAAGTGTAATACTAGTCTTTTACGTATTTATCGATGTCCAATCTCGATAATACTCTGACTAGGGATATTTAATGATTTATCCTTCGTGGACTGATACTGTCTCATATCATTCTATGTCCAGGAACAAATCATAGGGACCTCTCATCATTTATATATCTAGGTGATCTAATCACAAATGATAAGAGTGCAATCTCCATTGTCATATAGTTAATTTGTACAACAACACCATGATCTGTACAAATAGTGATGCTATGGGTCATAATTGTCCAACAACACGTACGTACCTCGTACTACGTTTTTACCGATTTACGAGACATGGTTGGCTTCTAGTAAAGCGCCATGCCTACCCAATTCCCCAGAAATATTCTTAATGGAATATACGATCTTTGTCAGGCGTAGTACACATAGTATTGTGTATAGCGATCCAGTATTTGATGTCACATGCAAGGCGTGGGGCTGGAATAGTGTCTGCCCCGTACGAAGCATATATCAGATTATAAGCAACTAGTCTCTTTAATCGGATAATCATGACCAAGTCATATTATCCCGATGGTTGTAAAATAATAGAGAACCAGTTATGTATCCCTTCGTGATCATCATCTCCATATGACTGAAGTGATACTTCCTTCTTGACATCACACCCAATACACTACGATTCTCAATAAACCCAGAAGAGGCGTACACCGAACCTGTTAAAGTCCTGGATGACCAAAACCAAAGCGTATTAATTGTCGCAAGTACTAGAGATGTAAGTTTCAGGTTAAGACCAAATACACCTACCCTGATGCGGATTCCCATAGACACATAGTCATACTACCAATGGGATTCCGCAGAGTCTATCCAGAGCGAAGCTGTTTCCGTACCATCGGTAAACACAACCTCTTATCACACTTGCATAAGTATCCAATACTTAAATATATGAGATATATGCCGTTACGCTTCCATAACACGCACAAGTGCGATACTAGTCTATTCCGTATTATCGATGTCCAGTCTCGATAATACTACGACTAGAGATATTTAATGATTAAACCTTTAAGGATTGATATTTTCTCATATCTTATAATCCCGAACTAATCATATAGACTTTTATAATTTATATATATTAAGTAATCAAATTACAAAATGATAAAATGCAATTTCATTGCTACATAATTACTTTGTACAAAAACCATAATGTCTTTTACAAATAGTGACCCTATTGGTCATAATTGTCTAACAATCTCCACTTGGCCTATAGCCAGTCACTCAAGCATCTAATACCTGAACTATGTACATGTCGCTCAAACTTTTGCTGAGGAATAGCTTTCGTCGGTGGATCTGCAATGTTGTCATCTGATGTGACCTTCTCATCTTCACATGGCCACGATGTATGATCTCACAAATCAGATGGAAACATCGAAGAACATGCTTGGATTGTTGATGAGACCATGGTTCCTTAGCCTGCGCTATAGCCCCGTTATTGTCACAATACAATGGAACGGGCTCAGCTGCTAACAGAACTACTCCTAATCCAATTAGGAATTTACGGATCCAAACTGCCTTTTTTACTGCTTCAGCTGCAGCAATATACTCCGCTTCTATTGTTGAATCGGCAACAGTCTCTTGCTTGGAAGATTTCCAGCTTACTGCTCCGTTATTCAAACAAAATATGTACCCGGATTGCGACTTACAGTCATCTTTATCGGTTTGGAAACTTGCATCGGTATACACAGTTACCTCAAGTTCTCCATCTCCGTAGATTAATAAAGCATCATTAGTTCATCTAAGATACTTAAGGATATTCTTAACCGCCATCCAGTGACCTTCACCTGGATCGGCCTGATAGCGACTATTGTTGAGTTTCAATCAAGTCCCAAGGATCAAAAACATGCATAAAAACGAGTTGAATACACAAAGGAGTAAGGCGGAATTCATACTCACATTGATGGGTTTGATGCTAGGAAGAACAAGATGCAAAACGCACTGCATGTTTCTGCTCGGCAGTGAGCTGCGCGTGTGAGGGGCTGCACGGTGGTGACTGGTTCGGCTCCTCCATGATTTGGCCATTGATGACCTCCATTGAAGCTCCAAGCTTCAAGCTTTCCAAGCTCACAAATTCGTTTCCCTATCACCATAATATAACCCATGTGTGTGCTAGCACTCTTGTTTTGCAACAAAACACTCTCACTTGCTTCTCTTTCAATTCGGCAAACCAGAAATTTTGAGAAGATGAAACGGTTCCAAACCGTGAAGGAGAAGAAGAAGAAAAGAGAGGGAAAAGGGTTTTCAACAAAAACGTAAAAGGGGAGAGAGAGAGTGAAGAGTGTAATTAGGTTTTTATATTTTTAATTTCCAAAATTAATAATAATAACACCTTTTACCACTTTTCAAAAAGCAAAAAGTCAAAAGTAAAACATCAATCAATGTTTTCTCTTTTACCCATCACTTTTACCTATCACATCAAGTCACTTTATTAAAGTGACAACATGTCATGTCACATCACTCAAAGTGACAAGTGATTTGACAATTGATGCGACTAGCGATTTGACGCTTGATGTGACTTGCGTGCCGCACTCGAATTCGAAATACAAATGCGCTCGCAACCACTCTCGGGCTCGGGTTCGCTAATTTCAAATTAACGAATTTTCCGTCGCGTCGTAATTAAATGATTACGCCTAGCGAAATCACCATTCACGTCGCTAACGAATTAATTCTAAATTAATTCGTTCGCCCGAATTAAAATCTAATTTTAATTCCGCGTCGAAATCCAATTTCTTATAATATATCGAATATATTATTTTATCGATTAATTCCAAATTAAACGTTCTCTATCTTTAATTAATATTTTATCCCAGATAAAATATCTCCGCAATAATCCCAGATAATTTTCTCTCTCTTCCAATTAATCCCAGATTAATTATAGTGCGAGTCATACATCATCGGTGAATCTTCAGGAAGCGACCCATGAGATCTCCGGATATGTTGGCAGAAAATACGGTCGTCGGATAATCCGAACACGTAAGTACCTCGTACTACGTTTATACCGATTTACAAGACAAGGTTGGCTTCTAGCAAAGCGCCATGCCTACCCAATTCTCCAGAAATATTCTTACAGGAATATATAGATCTGTATCAGCGTAGTATATCGTAGTATTGTGCATATCGGCCCAGTATCGGATAGTCACGTGTTAGGGCTGGGGTTGGATAAGTGTCTGCCCCGTCCGAAGCACATGTCGGATGTCTGGTAACTAGTCTCCATAATCGGATATGCATGACCTAGTCATAACATCCCGATGGTTGCGCAACACTTAAGAGCACTAGTACCGTATCCTGCGTGACATCATCTCCAATATGACTGAAGTGATACTTCTGTTGGTTTATTCTAAGGTCCCAAGATCAAATCAAGACATGAAATAATGCGTGAACACATCAACGGAGGTAGCGGAATACTCACATTGATCGGTTATGTCGAATTGAAGACGAATCAAGGCAAAAAACGTACTGCCCTTCACGCCAAACTGCTGGCAGTCCACTGCCCTGCAAAACAGAAATTTGAGTGAAGAAAC